>CM051238.1:437916392-438006392 GCA_027917425.1 Gastrophryne carolinensis | reverse complement strand
CATGTGGCAAACACCACCGCGCCCCTCCCCCGGCCTACGCGCTACGCGACATCCGTCGCTTCCTCAGGGCGAATGGAAAGTACGCTTTACATCTGACCTAGATATTTGTGCATAACCAACAGCACCCTCTAGTGGAATGTTCATACAATTAACTTTTAAAGTGGACCAACACCCAGGATTTTGACTATCCTGGGTATTGGTCCACTTCCGCGGGGCAACCCGATCGTGGGTGCCCAGCTGTGTGAAACCCCCCAGAAAGCCCCAAAAACTCACCTGTCCCCTCTCCTACGTGACTCGCTCGTCCAATCGCCGCCGCCAGACAAGGAGAGGCAGTGACGGACAAGCTGAGCGTGGGCCGCCACCTCCCGCGTGTCCCTCTTACAGGGAGCGCGCCCGCCATTCACAAACGGCTGGCGTGGGTGCGCGCCCTGCTAGAGGGATGCGCGGGAGGCGGCGGCGGCCCGCGCATGCGCCGCTGGAACGAGGAGCAGGTAGGATTTTCGGGGATCTGGGGGGTTTCACACAGCCGGGCACCCCCGATCAGGGTGCCCCGCAGTCAGGGAGCTGATCGGTCCGGGAATCTTATAGATTCCCGGGCGATCAGGGGAGGATGTTGGTCCACTTTAATGTATTTTAATAGTATCTCATACCTCCCAACTTCTGAAAGCTTGAAAGCGGGACAAGCCATGCCCCCGGCCACACCCCCGTCACGCCCCGGCCACACCCCCGTCACGCCCCGGCCACACCCCCGTCACGCCCCGGCCACGCCCCCGTCACGCTCTCCAGCTCCAGCAATGTCGGCTGCCTTCACCCCTGCATGCGGTACGTAGCCCCCCCACCCCTGTGCGCCTGCCCACCCACCCCCGTGCGCCTGCCCACCCACCCCCGTGCGCCCGCCCCACTCTCTCACCCCACGCGCCAGGAAGTTATCTTCCCGCCGGCGTCATTGCGGCCCTGGGCTGTCACAGCGCAGGGGGTCCCGGGACATTTGGTAATGTTCCGGGACCGCGGGATCCTTCTAAAAAATCGGGACAATCCCGGGAAAATCGGGACAGTTGGGAGGCATGGTATCTTTTGTAGTGTCTATATGAATTAATAAAAGTGATTATTACTATCATTTAAAACGGGGTGGTGCAGATTGTGTCTTGGGGGCTGTGTGGAAGCCTCCTTGTTGTATGTATATATATATATATATATTTTTTAGTAAAAAGGTCATAGCATATCCCAGCAACAAGCCAGTAGGAAAGTCTCCGCTTTGAGTCTAGATTTGACCCCTGACGGTCGCCGTCCTCCCTTTGGCAGGAGGTCACGTGTACCCCCTAGTGACGTCAGCGTCAGGCCGGTCACGTGTCGCATAGCGTCCCAGCAGCTGTGTGGAAGCGTTAGTCGGTAGCGGAAGGAGAGCGGTGGGGGCGGGGCCGGCACGGTGCGCGGATGGGGCTGTCGGGACGGGACGAGGTGAGCTCGCCTCAGGAGGAGAAGGAAGCCGGCACCGCGTCCAAGGTATGAGGGGAGCTGTGACGTCATCCGGCGCGACACAGGCGACTCTGGCAGAGCAACGTGAGGGAGAGAGAGGCGGCTGCGCTGCGGGGACCCGGATAAAGAATGGCGGAGGGATGGGACTGCTCTGTATATCTCCTCACTATAGAGACGTGTGCCCGAGCAGCCTCTGCACGGCGCATGCGCACAGCTCACTATAGAGACATGTGTCCGAGCAGCCTCTGCATGGCGCATGCGCACAGCTCTAACTATAGTTCCACACGCCCGTACTGTGCACCTGTCCTGAGGAGAGCTCTGCGCGTGCGCCGTGCCCGAGCACGGCGCATGCGCTGATCTATCTTCAAAACAGATAACACTACAGGCGTGTGGGGGTCGAGTGTTTATTTACTGTTTGTTCTTATTAAAGTGGACCAATACCAAGGGGTGAATCTTATTGATTCCCGGGCCAATCAGATCCCTCCCCGCGGCGCATCTGAAATTGGGATGCCCCGCTGTGTGAAACCCCGCAGGACGCCCAGAAACCTTACCTTATCTCCGTTCCAACGGCGCATTCGCGAGCCGCGGCCGCATCTCGCGCTTCTCTCTAGCAGGGCGGCCGTTTGTGAATGGCCGGTGCGGGCACGCTCCCCGTTAGAGGGAAGCGCGAGATAGCGCGCTCAGAGCTGCTGTGGTTGTCCGTCATTTGTACGTGCATACCACAGCGGCTCTGAGCGCTCTGATTAGACGAGCGCTCGCGTAGGAGCAGAGTGAGTTGAGTTTTTCAGGGCGATCTGGGGGGTTTCACGCGGCGGGGCACCCCCGATCGGGGTGCCCTGCAGAGGTGGACCAAAACCCAGGATAGTCAAAATCCTGGGTGTTGGTCCACTTTAAGGAGGAGCTCTGGTAGTGATCAATGTTATTTTACTGTCACTAGTTTCCAATGAAGTTTTTTTTCAAAATGGAATGTGTACAGAAATAAAAGTAAAGGGTATTTGAATAAACATTAGGTAGTTTGGGAGCTAATCAAGTATTCACTGCATTAAAGTGGACCAAAACCCACGCCGATTGGCCTGGGAATCTATAAGATTCCAGGGCCGATTGATTTCCTCCCCCAGGGAATCTAAAATCGGGATGCCCCGCTGTGTGAAACCCCAAAGTTCGCCCCATACACTTACCTTGTTACACGGTCCAACGGCGCATGTGCGAGCCACGGCCGCATCCCAGCTGTCCCTCCAGCAGGGTGCGTGCCCGTGTCAGGCATATGTGAATGGCTGGCTGGGGCAGGCTCCCTGTTAGAGGGACAGCGGGGGAAGTGGCCGCCAGCGCACTCTGAGCCGTTGGCCTTAGACGATGTGATGTCAGCGGCTCTGAGCGCACTGATTGGACGAGCGGCCGTGCAGGCGCCGTAGGACCAGGAAGAGGTTGGCATCGGTGATCTGGGGGGTTTCACACAGGGGGAAAGGATCAAAACCCAGGAAAGTCAAAATCCTGGGTTGTGGTCCATTTTAAAGCAATACAGAATGGCTGGCCTGGATTATTTTGGCTTTTCCCATGGGGCATCCCAAATGAGGATACCCCACTGTATGAAAACCCTCCAGGGGCGCCTGTAAAAATTTGCCTTTCGCTGCTTCAACTGGGCATGCGCGCACTCTCGTCCAATCAGAGCCATTTGTCTTTCAGCAGTCTGCGGGGGGGGGGGGGGGGGGGCTCCCTGTATTGCCAGTCAAGCCTAACTGCTCTAATTGGACGAGAGCTCGTGCATCTGCAGGTTCATTGGCAAGAGGTGAGTTTTACCGGAGGGTGGGGGGTTCACACAGTGAGTATGATTATCCCATGTTTGGATGCCCTGTGGGGCACAGAACAAAAATCGAGATAGTAGAAATCCCGGGTTTTGTGGAACCCCGTCCCCACACTAGATGCGGGGCGGGCTGCGTCCACCCTGATTTAGAAGAGCCTCACCCTTTCCTTTGTATGGCCGGGGAGCAGGAAACGGCTGCACACTACGTTATATTGCCTTTTTTTTTTTATCGGAGGGGGTGTGGCTCGCGTTACACTTTTCTGCAGCCTTTTCGGTTCCAAGGCTGGGGAGGAATTTTAGTTTGCTTTAAAGTGGACCAACACCCAGGATTTTGACTATCCTGGGTTTTGGTCCACTTCGGTGGCGCACCCCGATCGGGGGTGCCCCGCTGTGTGAAACCCCCCCAGAAAGCCCCGAAAACTCGCCTCACCCCGCTCCCACGTGACTGGCTCGTCCAATCACCAGCGACGGACAAGCGAGAGGCAACGACGGACAAGCAGAGTTTTCCACGTTCTAGCGGCGCCTCCGCCGCCTCCCGCGCGTCCCTCCTTCAGGGAGCGCCCCCCCCCGCGCCAGCTATTCACAAATGGCCAGCGTGCCCTGCTAGAGGGACGCACGGGAGGCGGCGCCGGACGTGCATGCGCCGCTAGAACGTGGAAAAGGTAGGATTTGTGGGCTTCCTGGGGGGGTTTCACCCCGCGGGACATCCCGTGCGTCCCTCTAGCAGGGCACGCTCCCGCGCTGGCCATTTGTGAATAGCTGGCGCGGGTGCGCTCCCTGTAGGAGGGACGCGCGGGAGGCGGCCGCGCATGCGCTGCTAGAACGTGGAAAACTCTGCTTGTCCGTCGTTGCCTCTCGCTTGTCCGTCGCTGGTGATTGGACGAGCCAGTCACGTGGGAGCGGGGTGAGGCGAGTTTTCGGGGCTTTCTGGGGGGTTTCACACAGCGGGGTACCCCCGATCGGGGTGCCCCACCGAAGTGGACCAAAACCCAGGATAGTCAAAATCCTGGGTGTTGGTCCAGTTTAACTAGTAGTATGTGGTTTTACTATAAAAACACAATGTGGGGTGCACCACCAATTGAAAACAATGTGCTCACTAAAATTCCAACTACAATAACAAGAGGGACTGTGGACTACCTTGCCACATCCACCTCAGAAAAGGAGCACCAAGCATAAAATTCAATGCAAAAACTTTATTGTAAGAAGAAAAATGTTTACACACACAAAAAAGTGTGATTGTGCGTAAACATTTTTCTTTTTACAATAAAGTTTTTGCATTGAATTTATTGCTTGGTGCTCCTTTTCTGAGGTGGATGTGGCAAGGTAGTCCACAGTCCCTCTTGTTATTGTGGTTTTACTATAGATATATATTAATAATTGATCACATTTATATTTTAAATTAATAACCTCATAAAATACTAACTGCTCTCCATCTCTCCCCCCCCCCCCCCCTTTGGTGTGCGTGCAGGAGATCAGCATCCCACCGGGGGAGCACCCTCTGCAGTACCGCTACACCTTCTGGTATTCCCGCCGGACGCCCTCCCGACCCGCCAGCACCCAGAACTATGAGCAGAACATCCGCCAGTTTGGCACGGTAGCCACGGTAAGGAGGGGAGGCCGACGCCTAGGAGCCTACATGTTAAAGGATGAGTGTACTGCTTTCCAGGGCTGTGGAGTCGGTAGATAAATGTTCCGACTCCTCAGTTTTTTGTACTTCCGACTCCTCTGTATTAATATGTGAATGTATTTTATACATTCCTTGAAGGAAAGAAAGGCAACATACATGTCATTACTTCTAGCAGAGAGAGGTAGTTGGGCAGAAGCTGCCTTCTCCTTTCTGTGTGCTGATCTTCTGCTGAAGATAGGGCAGTGGGAGGATCCAGAAAGGGGCCTTTATTATAAAACAGGATTTCCCTAGTAGAATCCCATAGTCATGTTTAAAGTTTAAGCTAACAATCGAAGTTTACACGTTTTTATAGCCTTTTGCTGAATGACAGCAGTTTTTCCAATGGTACAGCTTCAGTCTTGAACTATTGATCCTCCATTCCCTTCACTTATACAAGTGTCTCTAGATAATCCCTTATCAGTGAGAGGCTCGGTTACCCATGGGTTCCCTGTAACAGCAGAACACAACACTATGCAAAGTATAAGTATTGCCGCTTCTAATTGTGCGTTGCGTGCCATATAGTGAAGCACATGAAAAGCACGTTTCTTCACGGTCACTTAACGTGTTCGTTTTGCGGTTACGTGAGGCACTGCATGCATTGCTCTTTATTCTTACAATAGATAAGTCATTAATTATAACTTTTTGTGAATTGGGACATTTAAACTTGCTAAATCAAAATTTAGTAGGAGTCGGAGTCGGTGCATTATTTGCCGACTCCAGGTACCAAAATTTCCTCTGACTCCGACTCCACAGCCCTGCTGCTTTCAAGGACGGCTATCCGTCAGACGGATCCCCTACTTCGTGCCCGTTTAACGGGGGTCCTGGGTGTCATTCAGATCAGCCTAGGAGATAAGAAATACACGAGACAGAAGAACATTGGAATGCGTTTGACCATCTCACGGAGATGCATCTGCTGCTCCTCCCTTTGACTTTATTTATAGTAAAATAGAAAACGTACATACGCCATCTAGAGGGGGCACATCATCATATTAGGAAAAAACTGTATCTAGCTCAGTAATTGGTCTGTTCTACCTAACGAGCACAATCTTTGTAATGTTATCTACGCCTAAAAGGGAGGCGACTCAAAGGCGTTGTTCGGCTTCCCGACGCCATCTTTATCACAGTAATACATTAGTAGCAGCATATTCTTATTTTCATAATCCTAAGCATTATTGTCAAGCAAAAGAAAACTAGGGTCAGCATGGGGGGTTTTTAATATGTCTTATGTGTTGTTTTTAAATGTGTTTTTATGCTTGTACTTTGAATAAATAATTTGTAGAAACATAGAAACATAGAAGGTTGACGGCAGAAGGAGACCATACGGTCCATCTAGTCTGCCCTTATGTGTATACTGTATGTTCTCTTTATCTTAGGATAGATAGAGGCTTATGCCCTTATGTATATACTGTATGTTCTCTTTATCTTAGGATAGATGGAGGCTTATGCCCTTATGTGTATACTGTATGTTCTCTTTATCTTAGGATAGATAGAGGCTTATGCCCTTATGTATATACTGTATGTTCTCTTTATCTTAGGATAGATGGAGGCTTATGTCCTTATGTGTATACTGTATGTTCTCTTTATCTTAGGATAGATGGAGGCTTATGTCCTTATGTATATACTGTATGTTCTCTTTATCTTAGGATAGATAGAGGCTTATGCCCTTATGTATATACTGTATGTTCCCTTTATCTTAGGATAGATGGAGGCTTATGCCCTTATGTATATACTGTATGTTCTCTTTATCTTAGGATAGATGGAGGCTTATGCCCTTATGTGTATACTGTATGTTCTCTTTATAGATGGAGGCTTATGTCCTTATGTATATACTGTATGTTCTCTTTATCTTAGGATAGATAGAGGCTTATGCCCTTATGTGTATACTGTATGTTCTCTTTATCTTAGGATAGATGGAGGCTTATGCCCTTATGTGTATACTGTATGTTCTCTTTATCTTAGGATAGATGGAGGCTTATGCCCTTATGTGTATACTGTATGTTCTCTTTATCTTAGGATAGATGGAGGCTTATGCCCTTATGTGTATACTGTATGTTCTCTTTATCTTAGGATAGATGGAGGCTTATGCCCTTATGTGTATACTGTATGTTCTCTTTATCTTAGGATAGATGGAGGCTTATGCCCTTATGTGTATACTGTATGTTCTCTTTATCTTAGGATAGATGGAGGCTTATGCCCTTATGTGTATACTGTATGTTCTCTTTATCTTAGGATAGATGGAGGCTTATGCCCTTATGTATATACTGTATGTTCTCTTTATCTTAGGATAGATAGAGGCTTATGCCCTTATGTATATACTGTATGTACTCTTTATCTTAGGATAGATGGAGGCTCATCTCAGCCATGTGCTCATTTACTTACTGTTGATGTTTCAACTACTTCTGCTGGAAGTTTGTTCCAAGCATCTACTACTCTTTCTGTAAAATAATATTTTCTAACATTGCTCCTGATCTTCCCCCCGACTAGCTTCAGGTTGGGCCCCTTGTTCTGTCATTAAGCTTCTTCTTATAAACACTTCCCTCCTGAACCTTATTCCCTCCTGTCACATATATAAAGGTCTCCATCATGTCCCCCCTCTCCCTTCTTTCCTCCAGACTGTACAGATTAAGTTCTTTAAGTCTCTCCTGATAAGTTTTAAGTTTGAGTCCTTCCACCATTTTCGTTGCCGGCCTTTGTAGATTGCTTATTGGTTGTGCTCCCTCTTCCTTGGTCCCTGGGGAAATAGTATACCCCGGGCTTCATTAGTTGAGTGTATTGGTGAGCACGCCATCATTGACTATTATTAGTGGTGCACCACATGTATGCAAAAGAGAAATAGCACAAGGTGAAGTGGCTGCCTGAGGGTTTTTCACCTTTATTAGCCACTGTACAATGCAGACAGTAAAATAAGATAGAGTGGAACAAATGGAGGGAGGGAATGTTCACATCTGTTCATTTGATTGATTCTGACCTCCATCTCATCAGACGTGCAGTGACGTTCCTGAAATCTCACCAAGCCAGTCACACCACAGCTTGGCTTCTCAAATTGCTATGCCCCATGGGTATTTAAAGGGCCAGTCCAGCCAGTCTGCCCTATTTGAATCCGCCCCTCACCCTGCCTTACTACAGCAGTGACTGTCGCTCGATCACTGTGCCGGACGCCGTCATGTACCCGAGGCTGCACAAGCCGCCAGACCGAAAGCTCGCTGCACTATGCCATGCGCGGCGGCCATGCGCAGGGAGCTTCAGGTCCAGCGGCAATGTGCAGCCCCGGGAAGATGGTGGCACCTGGCGCAGCGACCAAGCGGCAGTCAACGCTGGAGTACGGCCAAGGTAAGTATCTTTTTATTTTTTAGAATATTAGTGCTGCTTTAGCGCTTATTAAGGAAAGCAGAGTGGATGTGTATTGAGATAGGGCAGTCTGGCTGGACTGGCCCTTTAAAGTGGACCAACACCCTGAGGTGATCTATAAGATTCCCGGGCCGATCACCTCACACACCGCGGGACATCCGAGATCGGGATGTCCCGCGGGGTGTAACCCCCCCAAAACCCCCGAAAAACCTTACCTCTCCAGCCGCTGCTTCCGCCGCCGCCACCACCTCACTCACGCTCGTCTAGACGTGCGCGCGCCCGCGCCGGCCGTCTCTGAATGGCCGGCGCGGGCGCACACACGTCAAGAGTGACGCGCGGGAGGCGCCGCCGGGCAAGCTGCTTGTACGTCGCTGTCAATCAATCAGCTTGTCCGTCGGCGCCGATTGGACGGCGCGGCCACGTGGGAGCGGAGAGAGGTGAGTTTTGGGGGGTTTCTCGGGGTTTCACACAGCGGGGCACCCCCGATCAGGGAGCCCCGGGGAAGTGGACCAATACCCAGGATAGTCAAAATCCTGGGTGTTGGTCCACTTTAAACAGGACCTTTCCCTTGATTTAAAAACGATTCCCCAGCATCTAAAATTAATATATCTAAATTTTTTAGTCACTTATTATTCTTTCCCCCACTGGGCTGCAACTCTGTTTAGGACTTTAGGATACGGGCGCCGCCATCTTGACTCAGAAGCATCACACTACCTGAGGAGAGCAGGATAAATTACAAGGGGCAGGTTATAGCTGTGATTTGCACAGACAGAGCAGAGCTGGGGTCAGGGAAAGGTCAGCAATCCCAGATTGCAGAGCAGCACAGTCAGAAGACACTTCCTGTTTCCATAAGCCGCCATCTTGGATGTTTAAAGGCTCATAACATGCAGTAGATGCAGGTAGGATGATTTTTAATGTGAGCAATCTGTATGTACAGGGTGTGGGAAACATATAAGATAGGCTCTTATTTAGGGTGAAGGTCCGGATTAATGTGGGCAATCTGTATGTACGGGGGGGAAACATATAAGATATGCTCGTATTCAGTGTTAAGGTCCGGATTAATGTGAGCAATCTGTATGTACAGGGTGTGGGAAACTTACAAGATAGGCTCTTATTCAGGGTGAAGGTCCGGATTAATGTGAGCAATCTGTATGTACAGGAAGGGGAAACATATAAGATAGGCTCTTATTCAGGGTGAAGGTCCAGATTAATGTGGGCAATCTGTATGTACAGGGTGTGGGAAACATATAAGATAGGCTCTTATTCAGGGTGAAGGTCCGGATTAATGTGGACAATCTGTATGTACAGGGTGTGGGAAACATATAAGATAGGCTCTTATTCAGGGTGAGGGTCCGCTTTAAGTTGGCATTCATGTCTCTGTTCATATCCCAGTGTACCCAACTCCTATAGACGCCTATTCAGGTGGACCCAAACCCCTCCTCTGTTACCCACAGGGGCTCTAATCTAACCTCCCCTCTCACGGCACCAGAGAGAGACTAACTTTTTCATAAAAGAGCTCCATCCAGTGGTGGGGACAGGAAACGGTGTGGGACAGTGGGAGCAAATATGTTGGGCTACTTGCAGATCTGGATCTACCTAGGCAAGAGGTTTAGGTCCCCTTGAAGGATTTCGAGATCGTGGCCTCCATGAAGGCTTTATCCTCAGTGTTTAAAGTGGACCTCCGGCTATTTATAACTAGTATGGCCGTCCCTTTTTCATAATGCTGTCCCCCGCTCATACAGGTGGAGCAGTTCTGGAGGGTGTACAGCCATCTCGTCCGTCCCGGGGACCTCTCAGGATACAGCGACTTCCATCTCTTCAAGGAGGGCATCAAGCCCATGTGGGAGGTGCGTGCCTATAGCGTCAAAATACCACAGCGCTGTACAGCGATCACTGAGCCATTGCCATCAGTCTCTGCAGCAGAGGAGCTTACACTCTAATGTCTCCCCCACACTCACACACTATTATTATACATTTATATAGCTCTGACATATAACACAGCGCTGTACAGAGATCACTGAGCCATTCCCATCAGTCTCTGCAGCAGAGGAGCTGACACTCTAATGTCTCCCCCACACTCACACACTATTATTATTATACATTTATATAGCTCTGACATATACCACAGCGCTGTACAGAGATCACTGAGCCATTGCCATCAGTCTCTGCAGCGGAGGAGCTGACACTCTAATGTCTCCTCCACACTCACACACTATTATTATTATTATACATTTATATAGCTCTGACATATAACACAGCGCTGTACAGAGATCACTGAGCCATTGCCATCAGTCTCTGCAGCAGAGGAGCTGACACTCTAATGTCTCCCCCACACTCACACACTATTATTATTATACATTTATATAGCTCTGACATATAACACAGCGCTGTACAGAGATCACTGAGCCATTGCCATCAGTCTCTGCAGCGGAGGAGCTGACACTCTAATGTCTCCCCCACACTCACACACTATTATTATTATACATTTATATAGCTCTGACATATAACACAGCGCTGTACAGAGATCACTGAGCCATTCCCATCAGTCTCTGTAGCAGAGGAGCTGACACTCTAATGTCTCCCCCACACTCACACACTATTAATATTATACATTTATATAGCTCTGACATATAACACAGCGCTGTACAGAGATCACTGAGCCATTGCCATCAGTCTCTGCAGCAGAGGAGCTGACACTCTAATGTCTCCCCCACACTCACACACTATTATTATTATACATTTATATAGCTCTGACATATAACACAGCGCTGTACAGAGATCACTGAGCCATTGCCATCAGTCTCTGCAGCAGAGGAGCTGACACTCTAATGTCTCCTCACACTCACACACTATTATTATTATTATACATTTATATAGCTCTGACATATACCACAGCGCTGTACAGAGATCACTGAGCCATTGCCATCAGTCTCTGCAGCAGAGGAGCTGACACTCTAATGTCTCCTCACACTCACACACTATTATTATTATTATACATTTATATAGCTCTGACATATACCACAGCGCTGTACAGAGATCACTGAGCCATTGCCATCAGTCTCTGCAGCAGAGGAGCTGACACTCTAATGTCTCCCCCACACTCACACACTATTATTATTATTATACATTTATATAGCTCTGACATATACCACAGCGCTGTACAGGGATCGCTGAGCCATTCCCATCAGTCTCTGCAGCGGAGGAGCCCCCTTGCTCTTGATCAGCTGACCCCCGCTAATCCTTTCCCGTCTAACCCACAGGATGAAGCCAATAAACACGGAGGCAAGTGGATCATCCGCTTAAGGAAAGGCCTGGCGTCGCGCTTCTGGGAGAACATAATCCTGGCCATGCTGGGCGAGCAGTTCATGGTGGGGGAGGAAATCTGCGGAGTGGTCGTGTCTATACGATTCCAGGTGGGTGTGTTGCAGAATAATAATTATTTTTATAAAAGCTGGCGTATCCCTCTACCTTTTTTTATTAAAGATTGTTGAGGCTTGGTGAAAAATGAAGTCATTGTTTTCTTAGCTGCCATGCAGAGGATTCATCCTGGTGCGCTGCCAAATAAAGCTGCTGCTGTTGGAATTTAGCCCCGACCCTGGATTTTATTTATCTATAACCACCTTTTTTTTTTTTAGTACAGACAGATGAAACTGTCCCCACCCCTCCCCCGTCAGCCTGTGTGGGACTCACTAGTTCATGAAGATATCTGCTCCCGGGTTTGCGTTTCTTTTTCCTGCTTTTTTTGTATAGGTCCAACTTTTATTGCTGAAAAAAAGGTAATAAATAAATAAAACCCAGGTAGCTACAGTAAAAAGTGGCTTTATCTCGGCAACGGCAGCTTTCTTGCACAGCTTACCAGGATAAATCTTCCGCATGGCTTGTTACGCAAACAATGATTTTTACACTTGGTCCGGACAGCATCTTTAAAGCGGACCAAACCGTCCCTGGAGACTACAGGAACTGCTGATTCCCCGCCCCCTGGGGCATCCAAACCTGGGACTCCCCGCTGTGTAAAACCCAGCCGGAATTCTTACCTGTCTGACAAGCCCACACCGCATGCGCGCCCGGCGGCGGCATATCTTGCACCCCTCTCCGGCTGTGCGCGCCCACGTCCGCCGCAGCTTCGTGGTTGTGCACAGGCGATGGATGCCGTGTGACGCCGCTCCGTGCGGCTGAGATTCCATTCAGCTACTCCACCCCCACATTAAAGTGGACCAACACCCAGGATTTTGACTATCCTGGGTATTGGTCCACTTCTCCGGGGCACCCCGATCGAGGGTGCCCCGCTGTGTGAAACCCCCCAGAAAGCCCCCCCTCAAGCAGCTTGCCCGTCGGCGCCTCCCGCGCGTCACTCTTGACGTGTGCGCGCCCGCACCGGCCATTCAGAGACGGCCAGCGCGGGCGCGCGCACGTCTAGAGGAGCGCGAGTGAGGCGGCAGCGGAAGCAGCGGCTGGAGAGGTAAGGTTTTTCAGGGGTTTACACCCCCCGGGACATCCCGATCTCAGATGTCCCGCGGTGTGTGAGGTGATTGGCCCAGGAATCTCCGATCACCTCAGGGTGTTGGTCCTCTTTAATATGCGCAGCTGGAGAAGCGGATTGGAGGGGAGCCACTCACGCAACGTTGGTTCCAGAAGAGGTGAATTTTGCTGGGCGAACGGGGGGGATTCACACAGCGGGGACGGATAGTGACAATCCTGGGTTTTGGTCCACTTTAAAGAAGAACATAGGGGAAGGTAAAACCTCCGCCAAACCTCACCGACCTGCGACACCCCACCCCCGACCTTTAAAGTGGACCAACACCGAGAGGTGATCGGCCCGGAAATCTATAAGATTCCCGGGCCGATCACCTCCCACCCCGCGGGACATCCGAGATCGGGATGTCCCGCGGGGTGAAACCCCCCAAAAAACCCCCAAACACCTTACCTGCCGCCTCCCTCGCCGAAAGTGACGCGAGGGAGGCGGCGGCGGCGGCAGCCGCTTGGACGTTCCTGATCCCCGCCTGGACGTTGGCGGGGATTGGACCGTCCAGTCACGTGGGAGTGGGGACAGGTAAGATTTTGGGGCTTTCTGGGGGGTTTCACACAGCGGGGCACCCCCGATCGGGGTGCCCCGCCGAAGTGGACCAAAACCCAGGATAGTCAAAATCCTGGGTGTTGGTCCACTTTAAGCTTACCTTTGGGTAGTATTTACTCACCTCGCCAGGCGATTCATCGGGCGACCTTACGACAGGCAGCTCCATCTTGCATCCCATCAGGCACTGCGCGGCCCTGATCTCGCGCTTTGCAGTGCCCATGAATGCAATGAAGCCACCAAAATCCTGTGAGACTTCCCCGAGCTTCGAGATCGCCGCGGGACATTGACCGCTAAGACCGTGCTTGTCAGTCAGCCCAAGCGGACGATGGGGTGAGGACCAGGCCCTGAAGCAGCTGGATGTCGTCGCAGCAGCAGCGACATCCAAAAGGTAAGTAGGGGCTAATGTGTGTTGGGGGGGGGGGGGTGGTCACCTTTTTATTTTAGGTTCGATGTTCCACTTTAATGTGTTGCGCTGTTTTTTGCCTGAGGAGGCAGCCCTAGCGCGTCTGGCAGATCGTTCATGATCTCTCTTTCTCTGTCGCCCCCTCTGCAGGAAGACATCCTGTCCATATGGAACAAGACGGCCAGCGACCAGCTGAGCACCGTGCGCATCAGGGACACGCTTCGAAGAGTCCTCAACCTGCCGCCCAACACCATCATGGAGTACAAAACGCACAACGACAGCCTCAAGTAAGGCCTTGCTTTAGGAGCGCTGTGTATACTGAACTGTCTGCACAATGCCTCTGGCCACCCCTCTTTCTTTCTTTCTTTCTTCCTCCCTTCTTTCTTTCTTCTTTCTTTCTTCCTTCTTTCTTCCTTCTTTCTTTCTTCCTTCTTTCTTTCTTTCTTTCTTTCTTTCTTTCTTTCTTTCTTTCTTTCTTTCTTTCTTCTTCCTTGTTCTTCTTCTTTCTTTCTTTCTTCTCCTGAGGCATCTTGAATCGGGATCTGCCCCCCAGACAGCTGCTATACACTCACCTCTTCATCGTTCCAACGGGTCCAAGTAACTGTCATTCGGCAAGCGGCGCTCATTGTTGTGAACAGGGCTGGGACAGGAGCGCGCGCAAGCCGCTCCCCATTCACAACAGCGAGCGATGTTTGCCGAATGACAGACGGCTCTCATTGGACAAGAGCCCGCGCATGTGCTGCTGGTGCAGGGAAAGGGTGAGTGAATTTGGCACCCTGGGGGGGGGGGGGGGGGGATTAACACAGTGGGATGTCCCCAGAGAAGGCCAGTCCTGGAATCTTTTAGAATTTGGGGTGGGTTTTGTTCTGCTTGAAAGTGGACCAAACCCAGGATTTCAATTATCCTGGGTTTTGGTCCTTGCCCCCGGGGCATCCCGCATCGCTGTGTAAAAACCCCCGAGTCACCCACTCCAACTCGCCTTTTCCCAGTCCTGTGGCCCAAGCTCGGCCTCTTGTCCAATCAGCACGCTCTATTGCGCTGACTCAAGCTCGCCTAAGGGGCGGAGTCTAGCTGAGAGCCCACGCCGACCATTTACACAATCCTCCTGCTAAAGGATAGCCAGGGATGTGCTCGCACTTCACCGTTGGAATGGAACAGAAGGTAAGTATACCAGGCGAACGCTCTGACTATGGAAAGGGAGCAGAGGAGCCACCAAACTAATAAGGGGGAATGAAAGATCTTAGTTATAAAGAAAGGTTATGGGAATTAAATCTGTTTAGTCTTGAGAGAAGACGACTGAGGGGGGACATGATTAACTTGTATAAATATATAAAAGGCCCATACAAAAAATATGGGAGAACACTATTTCAGGTTAAATCCTCTCTAAAAACAAGGGGGCACTGCCTTCCATTAGAAAAAAAAGAAATAGTCTAAGCATACAGCACGTCCTGCTGCATCTATAATACTTACACATGGGTAATCCTCCGCCAGATGGCGCTGTTCACTGCAGACATGCAAAAACAGGCTCCTCCCGGCCCTTCATATACCGAGGGACCTCCCACAAATCCCCAGATTTCTCTGCAGTGCTGAACTGCGAAGACATGAAGTATCACTCTCTCGCAGGCGAGCGGGGCTTTACAGCCCGAGGCCCTGCGGGACTATTTCCACCCGTCCTCTTCGGAAGATTATGCCTCCCAGCCTGGGCTGCGTCGGTCGGGTGAAGGTAGGCAGCACCTTGTGTGCTGAACGGAGCCATGCTCCACCGCAATCCCCCACCATAGGGTAGGCGGTTAGGCCGATGGTGAGCCTCTAGTGGATGCCCCTCCCGCATTGTTGCCCGTGCCCCTCACAGATTTAGTCCATGGACTCTGGTCCGCTTCTCCCTCGCTTCCTTGCGTAACTCGGGGGGGGGGGATGTGTGGCAGTCCTAGTGCTATATTTCACGTTAAGGCCTTTGGTTTTTATTATAATTGGGTGTCAGTGTCGCGCTCCTTGCTATACAGTTGCGAGCCGTTTGTCTTTTCATTAACAACTGCCCAGACGGCAGCATCATTTCCAGCGTGTCAGCATTTTTTTGCATGCGCCTTCTATCCAATACTGTCCTTCTTATTTCTGTTGGTTAGAGCTTCGCGCTCTTTGGGGGAGGCGGGGACTCGGCATGACGCGCTCCGCGTCACAGCCTGGTCTGGCCCACCCCTCGAGGTTCGCTTGGCGCCATTTTGACAATCTTTGCGCGCGGTGCGGTCCGCCTCCTCCCTTGGTCATGTAAGTGCCCTCCGGGGCGGCATTGTTCTATGTGTTATTCGGCTGCACATGGCACTGACACCACCCCTCTTGTCCCATTATGTCTTTCTGACGCCAGGACTTCTCCCGGCCTGACATATATTACATCGGGTCCACATAACAAATTCTCCCACTTCCTAGCGGGTCTTGGGGCATCCAGGGTTGCCTATTGCGTAAATCCCTGCGGGCATACTGCTCAAGATAATCACCATATGGAGGCATCTCAGAGTTATGTACCCGGGGTCCCTCTGGGACATGACCAGCTGTGTGCAGTATGTGGTCGGCCCCATGCTGATGCTGACAGAGCACGGGTCTGCGGACCGTGTGCTGAACAGGCAGGTCTGCCAGTGGCTGCACCTCCCTTCAATACACCCGTCCCCCCCGGACCTAAACCTCACTCCTGATGAGTCCCACTCGAGCGGGGATGACCTTCAAACCGTGCCGCGCGTGCTGCCTACGGCGGAGCAGGTGCTTTCTGGATTGGCGGAGCGTGTGGGCCCTGGTAAGAAGTGGTCCCTGACGCCTCCTGGCTCTCCGGTTCCTAACGATACCGATGACTCTGCTGATATGCAGGACCTTGATCCTTTTGAGGAAGGTGAGCTATTCTCAGATTCGGGCTCCTCAGATGAGATGCCCGGGAGCTGTGATGATTCTGGGCCCGGTTCTTGGGGCCTGTGTGACACAGATGACCTTCTTATTAAGATCTTTGAGGTTTTGCCAATCTCCCCTCCTGGAGAGACTCCCAAGCCTAAGAAGGAGAGTTTCCACACAGCGCCGCCGCGCTTGGAGTTCCTGGAACAGGATCATTTCCAGAATCTTATATCCCAAGAATGGGAATCGCCTTGTAAACTTAAAGGGGTTCCGGGGGTCTGGTATTGGAAGTACCCTTTCCCTCCTGATGTGGTTAATTTCTGGTCGGCACCTCTTGTGGTGGATGCACCGATTATAGAGGTTACTAACCCCCCCCCTTCATGAGGGCTCCTTATTACCGTACCCTTCGGGATGCTGAGGACCGGCACATTGACAGACTGGCTTCCCACGCCTTCTCGTGTGCAGGGACGGCTCTGCGCCCGGTCTGTGGCCGCCAGGACTCTTGTCAGAAAAGTACTAGATCACCGTCCTGAGGACCTCCCCTGGAGGGTATTTAATTCGCTATCAGACTGTGATGCGTTTGTGAGGTTCATCCTCTCAGCGCTGGATGACACCATTAAGATGTGTGCTAGAACCTCTGCCCTTGTGGTGGCTATTTGCCGCCTGTTCTGGCTGCGACAATGGGGTGCTGACGATGCTACGAAAAAGGCTCTCACTTGCCTTCCCTTCAGAGGACGGCGACTATTTGGGGCCCGTTTTGGACCTTTTTGGTAAAAAAGGGTAAGGCACCCTTGCGCAGAAGGCCGCTCCGGCCTCCCCGGGGCAGGGTCACCCCTCCACCTCCCTACGTTAGTGTCAAGCGCGAAACTGAGGTGTGCTTCCAACTGTTCAGTGTGGATTTCCACCATGGGGTGGGCAGGCAACGCCCTGGGCCCTCTGGCAGGACTAAGTCCAAATCTGCCAAGACCTCCCAAGCATGAAGGGGCGCCCTCGCCCTTCTGGGCGAGGGTACTGCTGCAGCAGCTGTCTACCATCTAGGAATGTACCTTCTCCTTCTGGTGGTTCCAGGAGGTAGTTCCCCTGGACACAGGATAGCTTTTGCTGGGCGGTCCTCTCAGTGGTTGTCAGGGAGCTTCTAGCCCCTGTTTTTCCCTCAGGAATTGGTGCAGGCCGTACTGGGCCTACAGAGTTTGGGCTTACTTACAGGTTGCCCTTAACAGTATGGGGCTATGGTCTCTATATTAACCTTCCTCCTTCCCTCAACAGTATGAGGCAGTCTGGGCCACGCGGGCCTATGGTAGGCCTGGCAATTCTACTCACAGGTAGTCCCTATATGACATCTCTGTCTTGGGACACAGGCGCCCTGTGCAAGGGGGGCTTCCGACCTCCTGTGGAGTTCTAGATCTTCTTAGTTCCCCCTGTGTCTGCTGGACACTAAGAACGTTACTAGGCGGTGTGGCAGGACCAACCCTGCGGCTTGAGGCATTGTTGGTGGCCTCTCTTTCGCTCCCAGGCTACTCGCCATGGCGCGAATGGGGGTGATGTCTCGGACATGCCTGGGGGGGGGGGGCTTCCGCATTAGGACCTACCGGGTCGTCTTTCCTTACTCCCCAGTCTCTACGTCAGGCTGAGTGGATTGATCGGCCAGCGGTGTCCCCTGGGAGTTACTGGATGGGTGCTCAGTCACCTCAATCCCTCTTGGTCCCTTATCTGCTATCTCCATTCCTTGTATTAGGTTCAGGCTTGAGCCTTCTTCCTTGGCAACAAGTGGCTCTGCCCCCCTTTGCTGACTTCTTACTTTCACCAGGCAGGATTGCAGCTGGTGGGTCTGTTGGTGGTGTATCAGATGATGTCCCTTATATACCGAGCCCTTGGGCTCTTCGGCACAGTAGGTTATTGATCCTACATGGGGTTCCAGCACCCCTGGGGCTTGATCTGTGCTCATTCCCCCTTGGTAAGGTGGTTCCTCCTGAGCTGATCATATTCAAGGACCCTGTCAGGGGGCTCCCCCTTCTTTGCTTACATCTTCCTGTGAATCGTCACCTTGGGTACCAAGTCTCGCAGGTAGGCGGGTGGGGGGGGGACTTTATTCCAAAGCCCCCGTGGTTCCTAGGTAGGGTTCCTTAGAGGGGACATCTTACCTACTGGTTGTTGCAACAGTGAGCCTTCCGTTGACTCTATACGGCTGGACTTCTCCTCTTTAGGACCCGTCTATTTGGGGACTCTTGGTCTGTTGAAAGACAATGGTCTGTTTTATTATTGGCCTGGAGCCTGAAGCAGGATGATCCCTCTGGGGGGTTCCTGATCCTGTTCTGGGTGGGGGTCTACGCCCCCTGCTCCTCAGCGGTATTCGCTCCAATAGATGCCTTTCAGTGGCAGGTTATGCTATCCTGGTGGCGCTCTGAGAGCCAACTAGGGTGGCCCTGTTGGGTCTCGCTTATACCACAGGGGCTCCGCCCTTGGTTTTTTTACTGTCCGCTTATTTAAATATTGTATCTTTTTTTACTGTCCCAGAATATTCTGACTCTGGTCATGGGGGCTTAGTTAAATCATGCATAGACTCTAGACTCTATTTTTAATGCCTTCTCTTCGTTCACCCTACTATGTGGGGTTCTGCGCACGGTTGTGCTGATAGAGAGACCCGTGAGATTGATGGCCTGGGTGGCCTTGTGAACGGTGGTTCGCAGATGCTTCTGCTGAGGTCTGCTGACCTGTACGCTCTCTCATGAGTGTGGCTCTGCCCTTGTCGGGCCCCTTCTTTTGTCGTCTCAGTCTACAGACTCTTGTCTGGGGCTTGACAGCTGATTCATTCACCCCTTGGAGACGGACTTATCTTCTGGGTGATTTGGTATATGGGGGACTAGGAGCAAGCTACCTTGGCTTCCTCTTCCTCTGTCTATTGGGGATCATGGTGTACCCATACTGATTGGCATGAGTTTTGGTCTCTTACCTGTTGGACGTTCTTGGTTCCCCCAGTTCTAGAGTCTTTACAGCATAGGTTGGGGTTGGCTCCCCATCTAGGTACTCTGAAGGTCCAGGTCCTGTCCTGGCTGTCTTCCTACAGGAGTCTGGTTCTGTCTTCCTTGTGAGGAATTCTCTTGGGGTTTTGCTCATGGGCATCTCCCAAGTAGTTCTGTGGTTCCTGTTGGGGTCCATTTTCATTCTGTTTGGCCTGTGGATTTTTCCCTTGGAACTTATGCTGGATGCTGTCCGAGCTGCTTTGTAGTCCCAGTCGCTTCTCTGGGGGCTCCTGCCTCAGTCAGACGTGAGCCTGAGAAGGTGGATCTGATTACTTAGCCTTGGCTCGATGTGTGTATGTATATATCATATATATATATATATATCTATATGCACACCATGCCATGGTGGTATTCCGTCTTACGCCCGACCTCTTTGCCCAAGTGGTGTTTTATGATCATTGTTTAAGTCCGTTTAGTCTAACTGCGGACCTTATCCTTAATAATGTTAATGTAAAGGGTCTACATTCCCTCAACAGGTGTTGCAATTTTTCTTGGTAGTTTCTTGTCCCTTAGTGGGACTGATGCCCTTGGGGTCTGCGGGCGCCTCCTTAGCTATACCTGATATCGCTTGCTTCCAGGGCCACTGCGCCCTTTGGATTGATCTTACTTGGATGCCTTCTGGTCCTGAGTAAAGCTTTTGGCTTCTTGCTAATGAAGGGGTCAGTATTCCCGCCTTTTGAGGGGTGACCAGTTCTCTTTCCCCTTAGGGAGAGTTACAGGTTTTCCATGAGGCTTCTGTTGCCTTTGGGCTGGTTGGGCCGTTACACTGGCCTATTCCTTTAAGGGGGAAGAATCTCCCTTTCTCATTTTATTCCGTTGTATTGGTGTTTGGGTACCATTGGCCCTTCAGCACCAGGTTTTTTCTGTTGAATAAGTTACTAGACTGTTGCTTGTCTCTGTTCATACATCAAAGGTTTTGTTATGGGATTGACGTTAGAGCCTTTGCTCATGTCGTACTTGGTTGCAAAGTTTTGCAGGTGACAGCGCCTTTACTGTCTGCTGTGCCTTGTTTTTGGGGATCCCACCCTACTTTATGGACACTGCTATTGGATGTCCCACGTGTAAGTATTATAAATGGAGCAGGACCTACTGTATGCTTAGAATAATACAATTCTGTGAGATACTCACCTGTAGAATTGGTATTATACACATACAGTACGTCCTGCTCCATGCCACCCTGGTTTTACATTTTTCTGGATCCCCTGTATGGTGATTGTTATCATTGCTATTGTTACCAGTTGGTGGTTGGTTTCTCCCGGCTTCTTTTCTCACTGCTTTTCAATACTGGGGATTTGTGGGAGGTCCCTGGGTATATGAAGGGCCGGGAGGAGCCTGTTTTTGCATGTCTGCAGTAAACAGCGTCCTCTGGCGGAGGATAACCCACGTGTAAGTATTATAAAAGGAGCAGGACGTGCTGTATGCGTATAATACCAATTCTACAGGTGAGTATCTCACAGAATTGTATTTTAGTCTCTGGAGGTGACAATCACCATTTACCATAAGAACTATAAATCTATGGAATAGCCTCCCACAGAAGCTTGTTACAGCACCAACCGCTGACAGCTTCAAAAAAAGGATTAGATGCTTATTTAGAAGAAAATAACATTAACGCTTACTATTAGAGGTTATCAGTAAAAAAAAATAAAATAAAATAAATAGCTTCCCCTATAAAATAAAATAAAAAATTACTTCGCCCTACCCCAACACCTTTGGTTGAACTTGATGGACATAGGTCTTTTTTCAACCGTATTAACTATGTAACTATGTAACTAACTATATAACTAAGTAACTAACTATATAACTAAGTAACTAACTATATAACTAAGTAACTAACTATATAACTAAGTAACTAACTATATAACTAAGTAACTAACTATATAACTAAGTAACTAACTATATAACTAAGTAACTAACTATATAACTATGTAACTAACTATATAACTATGTAACTAACTATATAACTATGTAACTAACTATATAACTAAGTAACTAACTATATAACTAAGTAACTAACTATATAACTAAGTAACTAACTATATAACTAAGTAACTAACTATATAACTAAGTAACTAACTATATAACTAAGTAACTAACTATATAACTAAGTAACTAACTATATAACTATGTAACTAACTCTATAACTATGTAACTAACTATATAACTATGTAACTAAGATTCCAGCGCAGATAGCTGTGGGTTTTGGTCCACAGGGACCCGGGAAAGTCAAATTGTGCTTTATAAAGTCCACGTTGGTGCCAGAGGGCACAAGCCATGTGACTCCCCTTACACCGCTGGTCCCACAGAAGTACACGGAAAGTTCCCATTGTATGGAGGAGACCATTGTTTTCAATGGCCATACGCGGGTCATGCCCACCCACCAGCCGCCCCCAAGAAGCGTAGTCCTCTGCTTCTCAGAGTGTTGGGGCGCGAGGAGAGTCAGCATCTGGGGACTGGCAGTGAGGTTGCCTTTTGCCCTCTGGCAATTGTCTAGTCTGAGGAAAAGACTGTTCATTTAAACCCGACCTTTACCATGATTTAATGAAAAGCC
The DNA here is from genome assembly GCA_027917425.1 of Gastrophryne carolinensis. Taxonomy (NCBI): domain Eukaryota; kingdom Metazoa; phylum Chordata; class Amphibia; order Anura; family Microhylidae; genus Gastrophryne; species Gastrophryne carolinensis. The sequence continues at coordinate 437,984,182 of CM051238.1, read as the reverse complement.
CAAACCCTTAAAAAAACTATTCACCAGCATCTAAAATTAATATATATATAAAGTTTTTAGTCGCTTAATTATTTTTCTTTCCCCCGCTGGGCTGCAACTCTGTTGAGGACTCTAGGATATGGACGCCTCCATCTTGACTGAGAAGCATCACATACTGAGGAGAGGAAAGCGGGATAAAGTGGGGCAGGGTTATAGCTGTGCTTTGCACACACAGAGCGGATCTGGGTTCAGGGAAAGGACCGCAATCCCAGAATGCAGAGCAGCACAGTCAGAAGACACTTGCAGGCTGCCTGATGCTCCATGAGCAGCCATCTTGGATGTTTAAAGGCTCATAACATGCAGTAGATGCAGAGTGATTTTTAATGTGAGAAATCTGTACTGGGGGGGGGGGGGCATATAAGATAGACTCTTATTCAGGATGAAGGTCCGGATTAATGTGGGCAATCTCTATGTACAGGGTGGGGGAAACATACAAGATAGGCTCTTATTCAGGGTGAAGGTCCGGATTAATGTGACCAATCTGTATGTACAGGGTGGGGGAAACATACAAGATAGGCTCTTATTCAGGGTGAAGGTCCGGATTAATGTGACCAATCTGTATGTACGGAGGGGGGAAACATACAAGATAGGCTCTTATTCAGGATGAAGGTCCGGATTATGTACAGGGTGGGGGAAACATATAAGATAGGCTCTTATTCAGGGTGAAGGTCTGGATTAATGTGGGCAATCTGTATGTACAGGGTGGGGGAAACATATAAGATAGGCTCTTATTCAGGATGAAGGTCCGGATTATGTACAGGGTGAGGGAAACATATAAGATAGGCTCTTATTCAGGGTGAAGGTCTGGATTAATGTGGGCAATCTGTATGTACAGGGTGTGGGAAACATATAAGATAGGCTCTTATTCAGGGTGAAGGTCCGGATTAATGTGGGCAATCTGTATGTACGGGGTAAGAGAAACATATAAGATTGGCTCTGTATTAGCTTTCCAATGGTAGCTGAGTGCCACATAAGCTTTCATTTTAGAGGTCTTCATATTACTAACCCCCTCCCCCACGGTGGTTGGACACTGTAAATCGATTTAATACATATCATTTTCTTTGCAGGGACAACTCGAGTTTCAGAAATACAAAGCTGACTCTATAGCGCCCCCCGTCTTTGGAGTTATGGGTGTACTTTGCCACAGTCTGAAGGAAGAAGCGCCATGCAGGTTCCCAGTGCTGCTCGTGCCGGTGTTGGGGGCCCTTGGACCGTTCTGTGAGTCTGCCCCGGGAGGCACCATAAGGTCCAAATGAATAATGTTGAAAGGAATCTCCTGAGGAATACTGGAAAAAACGAAAGGACGAAACGCGTTGAACTGCTTTTTAGTGCAATAAAGTATTTTTGTGACTTTTTTCTCAAAATGTGTGGCGGTCATTTACTAATAATCTTCTCTGATTGGATGGAGACATCTGTGGTCACCTGACTCTCTTCTTGAGTATTCACGTTATGGTCTCTACATGGTACCTGGACCCTTTCCTATATGAGCCTTGATGTATTCTCTACATTGTGGCTGGTCCTTTCCTAGATGAGCCAATATTTATTCTCTACATTGTGGTTGAGCCATCTTCTTGATGGGCCAAGATGTACTATCTACGTTGTGGCTGGGTCCTCTCATAGATGGGCCATGATTTATTCTCTACATTGTGGCTGGGCCCTCTCCTAGATGGGCCATGATTTATTCTCTACATTGTGGCTGGGCCCTCTCCTAGATGGGCCATGATTTATTCTCTACATTGTGGCTGGGCCCTCTCCTAGATGGGCCATGATTTATTCTCTACATTGTGGCTGGGCCCTCTCCTAGATGGGCCATGATGTATTCTCTACATTGTGGCTGGGCCCTCTCCTAGATGGGCCATGATTTATTCTCTACATTGTGGCTGGGCCCTCTCCTAGATGGGCCATGATGTATTCTCTACATTGTGGCTGGGCCCTCTCCTAGATGGGCCATGATTTATTCTCTACATTGTGGCTGGGCCCTCTCCTAGATGGGCCATGATGTATTCTCTACATTGTGGCTGGGCCCTCTCCTAGATGGGCCATGATGTATTCTCTACATTGTGGCTGGGCCCTCTCCTAGATGAGCCATGATTTATTTACTACATTGTGGCTGGGCCCTCTCCTAGATGGGCCATGATGTATTTTCTACATTTCGGCTGGGCCCTCTCCTAGATGGGCCATGATGTATTGTCTACATTGTGGCTGGGCCCTCTCCTAGAGGTACCATGAAGTATTGTCTACATTGTGGCTGGGTGCTCTCCTAGATGGGCCATGAAGTATTGTCTACATTAAGACTGGGTCCTCTCCTACATTGGCCATGATGTATTCTCTACATTGTGACTGGGCCCTCTCCTAGATGGGCCATGGTGTATTCTCTACATTGTGGCTGTGCGCTCTCCTAGATGGGCCATGGTGTATTCCCTACATTGTGGCTGGGCCCTCTCCTAGATGGGCCATGATGTATTCTCTACATTGTGGCTGGGCCCTCTCCTAGATGGGCCATGATGTATTCTCTACATTGTGGCTGTGCGCTCTCCTAGATGGGCCATGGTGTATTCCCTACATTGTGGCTGGGCCCTCTCCTAGATGGGCCATGGTGTATTCTCTACATTGTGGCTGTGCGCTCTCCTAGATGGGCCATGGTGTATTCTCTACATTGTGGCTGGGCCCTCTCCTAGATGGGCCATGGTGTATTCTCTACATTGTGACTGGGCCCTCTCCTAGATGGGCCATGGTGTATTCTCTACATTGTGGCTGTGCGCTCTCCTAGATGGGCCATGGTGTATTCTCTACATTGTGGCTGGGCCCTCTCCTAGGCAGACCATGATGTATTCTCTACATTGTGGCTGGGCCCTCTCCTAGGCAGACCATGATGTATTCTCTACATTGTGGCTGGGCCCTCTCTTAGATGGGCCATGATGTATTCTCTACATTGTGGCTGGGCCTTCTCCTAGACCGACCATGATGTATTCTCTGCATTGTGGCTGGGCCCTCTCCTAGATGGGCCATGATGTATTCTCTACAGAAGAGAACCCGGGAGCAGAGGGATGCAGGGGAGGCATTGAGAGCATAGGGGTGTAGAGGAGAACCCAGGAGCAGAGGGACGTAGACGAGGTGTTGAGCTAATAGAGGCATAGAGGAGGCACTGTGAGCAGAGGAACGTAGAGGACGCATTGAGAATGGAGAGATGTGGAGGAGGTATAGAGGAGGAATTGAGAGAAGAGGAACGTAGAGCATTGACGTTCACAAACCCAAACACGGACTTTAGCCAGAAGTCCCGCGTCCGTCCCTAACGCGGAAATGCTGGTTTATGGGTTGCTGAGCCTAAAGGATGCTGGAACTTACCTCAGCCTGATCGTCCTCCTCAGCAGCGGAGAGCCAGAGACATGTTAATTTGGCCCCCTCTGGGGCTACAAAAGGATGTTCGCCAGCTCCCATGAGTGAGGACATTTCTAGAGCCAAAAGAAGTGTGCTCACTCATGGGAGCCATCTTTTTGTAGTAGGTTGGGGCCAAATTAAAACGCCTCTGCCACCAATGCTGCTGAGCAATAGAATCGAGCTGAGGTGAGTTAAAACGGCATGCTTCCTGTTACACGCTCTTCATTCACCCCCGCCATAGCCACCCCCAAAAGTCGCGTGCCTATTGATTTCAGTGGAGATCGGGTTTGGGTCCCCGAACCCAAACAGGTATTCATACTTCATCTGAACTTGTGGGACCACTAATTGTGAGCACAGGGATGTAGGAAGAAAGGAGGAGGAATGGAGAGCAGAGAGATGTAGAGGAGGACTTGAGAGCAGGTGGGCAGGAGTAGGGCCGGCTTCAGGTTTATTTGGCCCCTGGGCGGCATGGTCTCAGTGGGCCCCTTTGTGGTGAAGAGTAGCCTCACTTCACCAAGAGACGTCCCAAATCTGGATGTCCCCTAAGGATCATGCTATTTGGACCAAAGCTAGTTTTGGTCTACTTTGAACCGCACCAAACCCCTTTAAACCTGACTTCGGAGTCTAAACAAATCCAAACAAATCTAGATTCTCCTGATTTTGGCTGCCCCTATAAAGCGGACCAAAACAAAGGGGTGGAATTGCTTGCATAGTGGGTATGCCAGCGATACCAGGGTTTCACACAGTAGGGTATCACAGATTGGGATGCTCCAGGGATAGGAAATCAGCTGGGGTGGGCAAATTAAAAGCAGAACAAAACCCAGCCTCTGGAATCTAAATTGAGATGTACCCGGTGTGGGGGACCCTGCCAATTGAGGAAATGTGGTCACCAGCTGTGCCCTTCCAGTCCACCACCGGTCAAGCGCTGTCGCATACCCCAAAGGCTGGCCCTATGAGAGGACCCCTGGCAGCTGCCCAGCCATGCCGGGTGCTGACGCTGGCCCTGGGCAGGAGGATGTAGAGGAGGCATTGAAAACCCATAGAGAAGCCTGCAGTAGAAGTACTGAGGACAGGACAACGTTTAAAGTGGACCAAAACCTAGCGCGATCGGCCCGGGAATCGATCGTTTCCCTCCCCCTGGGGCATCCAAAATCGAAATGCCCCGCTGTGTGAAACCCCCCAGGTAACCCCGTTCATTTACCTTGCTTCCCGGCCAAACTGCGCATGCGCGAGCTGCGGCCGTATCCCCTCTATCCCTCTAGCAGGGCATGTGCCTGCACCAGCCATTTGTGAATGGCCGACAGAGGCACGCCCCCGTTAGAGGAAAGGAGGGGAGTTCGGCCACCAGCGCATTCGGAGCCACTGGCCTTAGATGCCGGCTTAGATGGCGTGCCATCAGTGGATCTCGGCGTGCTGACTGGACGAGCGGCCGTGCATGCGCCATAGGACTGGGAAGAGGTGAGTTTGTTTTGGCGATCTGGAAGGTTTCACACTGTGGGGCACCCCCGATCGGGGTGCATCGGGGGAAAGAACCAAAACCCAGGATAGTCAAAATCCTGGGTTTTTGTCAACTTTAATATGTGGTGGCAATGAGTAAATGATGGCGAACAGCCTGCAAACAGTAGCGTTCTGTACCAGTTGTCTATTTGTCCCTTTTATAAGCTGAGGAGAAACTTGCTCCTTCGTCAGGTCTTTAGTGGCTGCTAAGGAAATAATATTCAGCAGTAGTTGCTTCTGAAGAGGATTCAAGTTTCTGGCCCAGGGTCCAGCCAGCTGTCCTAGAGGAGAGCACTGTGTGTCTTCATTTATATCGTTAAGCTTTGGCTTCCTGACTGTGGATAGATATGTGGCTCGGCTCCCAGGACAAATGTCCCTGTTGAGACCTTAATTATGTAATTAAGTGTAGCAGTGCGAAGTGGCCATCTACTAGATGCCTGAAGGGTCAAAACCTTAGACAAGCTCCCACTGACCATCCCCACAACAGCTAGTGAGATGTGTTGGTGAAGGTATGTCGTGACATTTAGGTCAGTAGGGATAAAATGGTGTTAGGGAAAGTTTCTATCCACGCGGGATCTTCTTCTCCCAAAACCTTTATGTTGATCCCATAAATTACACACCTACCATAACTGAAAGTCCAGTAGAAGTGACCTCACCTTATTGGATAAGCCTTAGCACTGCCAGCGGTGTTTGACAGGCCCATTGGAAAAGGCTTTTGCCTCCATCTAGAATAGTGTCTCCCTTCCTGCAACACTGGTGAGTCTGGTAAGTGTAGCTCCAGACCCTCATCCAGTAGGACATAATGACCCTTCTAGATTACACCCTTTTGGACCGGTGCCAGGGTACTAAATGTCTGTGGAGTTCGATGTGGCTCCAGTGGTTGGAAGACCCAGCAGCAGCATGGACCTCCCTTTCTGCAGTAGAGATCGTGTTGGTGGGGCTAGGCATCTGCAGTAAGGTATCTGTCCAAATAGGTCATGTTGGTAGCCCTGCCAGGCCACAAGTCCCAACTGGATGAGCCCATGATCCAATGAAGCTGCCAGGTGTGGTGTTCATGTGGCTTAGTAGGCAGGGGACTAGAGATTATGCCACTAACAAGGCTTCCTAAAAGTATGTCTGTGTGTAAGAGGTTTTCAAGTGCAGTGCAATAGAAAGTGTTAATGTGCAGCACAATGCAGAAAGATTGTGTCTATATGTTAATGTACAGGGGGAGAAAGAGAGTGTATCTCTAAGGTGTCCATGTGCTGTGGAGTGAAAGATGTTAACGTGCAGTACAGTGCGGAGTGAGAGCAGGTAGGTCTGTGTGTAAAAGGCAGGGGTGGACTGGCCATAGGGATAACCAGGACAATGCCTGGTGGTTCAAACTGTTTTGGGGCCAGATTTAACACCTACATTTAATCCCTGTCCCTTTAGTCTCCCTCTCAGGCCCCTGTACCCTGCCCCACTGTACCCACAATCCAAGGAACCCCAGCCCTTATTGTTATAGTCATGGTAGCAAGGATGTCTTGGGCCCGTCTGGGGCTGGTAAATTCCAGGGCCGATTTTTGGCCCCAGTCTGCCACTGGTAAAAGGTTATCAGGTACAGCTGAATAGAAAGAGTTAATGCGCAGCACAGTGAAGAACATGTGTGATTACTGTCTATGTTAATGTACAGTGACAGTGGTTCTTTGGCGTTTATGTGCAATAGAGTGAAAGGAGTTGCCTATGCAACTGGGTGCTACTCACCTTTCCCAGGCTGAAAAGAGTAGACATCACACCTTAGGCCTATGCATGTACTGCGGGATTTCAGGTCACCTGGTTAGGACCTGTCCCAATAAAAGACCTTTGGCGGGATTGCAACGTCCTGACAAGATAAAGTTTGTCTGGACGGTCAGGTAACTTCCCTTCACAGAAGTAAGATGTTGTTACCTGCCACTGTGGGTTGGGAGTTGTCCAGGAAATCTGTCTCTGCTTTTGTCGATAGCGGAGCGGTTGGCAACTTCTTGGATAAATCCATAGTAGCTGCCTTAGGCATTCCCTCAATCCCCCTTGGGAAGCCCCTTCAGGTTTGGCAGTAAACAATACTCCTGTTCCTAGAGGAACTGTCACCTCCAAAACCCCTTTGATTAACCTAGTTGTGGGACCTCAAGTTTTTTGTCTTACACTGCCTTGAAACCCCAGCTGTCCTAGGGTTCCCCTGGTTGAAGGTGCACAGCCCTACCTTTAATTGGGAAACTGGGGAAATAACGAGATGGAGCCCACACTATGCGGAACATTGCTCTAGTATCACTATTGGAGCAACCCAAGTCTCAGAGCTAATTTGTCCATCTGCCTCTCCATCCATGAGGGTACCTTATTTATCTTTGTTGAAGTCCGCCAGAACTATTCAGGGTGATAAGCCTGGTGAGGGTCCTGAGGCCCCTCGTGAAGGAGAGGGTACAATCATGAATGACTTACCTTCAGTCTGTGCCCGTGGTGTCCTTAGGGCCTCTCCTGCCCGTCAGTCGCTTCCGCCTCAGGCACAGAGTGCGCCCTCATCTACTGTCATTCGGCTCGTGCTTGCACACGAGCACAGTCAGCCTATGTCATCTGGCGGCAGCTCGCCCGCTGGAGGCTGTTTAAAGGAGCCAATCCTAAGAGGTCCAGTTCTGGGCAGTGCGCCTTTAAAGTTCAAGTGGGGCAATCAGCCCAGAGGTATCCAAGTACACCAATCAACCCACAGATCCAAAGTGCACAAATTACGGTCACTGCCTCCCTGTCCAATCCAGTTGGGTTCAGTCCAATAAAGGGATTACCACTTTAGTGTGTCAGGGACCGTGATAGCGTTTTGCTGGCTTTGTTATTCTCCTTTGATTTCCTGAAATTATCGTTATTGACCCTTTGCCTGAACCTTGACTATGCCTCTGTCTTATCCCTTTGCACCACACAGCTCTCTACCCTCCTGGTGTGACCCTTGGCTTGACGTTCTGCCTTGTTTGAAATCTCCAGAACACCCGAACTGTTCCAGTACTTACCTTTTCCAGTGCACCTGAACTGTTCAGTACTTCCTCGCTTGAAATCTCCAGAGCACTCAAACTGTTCCAGTACTTACCTGTTCCAGAGCACCTGAACTGTTCCAGTACTTACTCACTTCGCCCAGTCTGACTTTCGGTCTATCTGTCTTCACTCCCTGTGAGCCTACAATCTTTGAGCCATCAAGTCCCGGGGGCAACCGTGTCCGGTGAGGCGTGTATAGCGTCCCGGCAAACGAGGGCTTGTCTATAGGTGAAGCTGGCTGTGAAGATTGGGGATTGCAGGCTTGCAACAGGTATTCTCGGGGTGTGACAAACGTGCAGCACTGAGCAGAGTATTTTGGAGAGGGTAATGCGCAGGGCAGAGAATTCCCGCTACATAACTAATAGAAATACACGTTATTTATAAATATTTAATAATACAAAACTGACTCTATAGCACCCTCCATCATTTCTTCCGAAATTTTGGTCAATTCAGGGTCTTGAATAGGAAATTTTCTCTTTGGCAGTTATCTAGTTCAGTTCTGATTGGCCGATATCCATCCACCCAGTACAGTATACTGGGTACTGCTCGGCCCAGGTAGCTAACCAATAGACGTGGGACAGGGAGGGAAGTTACGACCTCCACCAATGAAAGGATGCTCGGGAGCGCTGTTTAAATGTCCCATGAAAAAGATGGCCAGAGTACCCACCACAAAGAGGGGAAGGGCTCCCCAAAAACACAGGACGTCCACAACCTTCCCGATCATGATCCAGTTTTCCATTTCCTAAAACGATAAATTACATAAAATGTTACCAAAGTTGTAATGTGCTTATTTGTCTTTTTATTTATACAGTGATGTAAGTGCTATACTTTATGGTTGCATCTTATCCCAAACTGGTAAAGGTATATTCTTTGGGGTCGATTCAGCCTGGTGTAACCCTTAATTTGCCCTCTGACACCTGTAAATATTGGGCATTTGGGCACATTTTTTTTATGAGTAGTGATGGGCGAAAGTTCGGGTTCAGCTGAACCTGCTGCCAAAGCTTGGTTCAAGTACCCGAACATAACCCAACCCCATTAAATGGGGACCCCAAATTGGGGGCTCAAAAATGGATGTAAGCAAGGGTGAGAGGGCTGCAAATTGAGGGGAACAATTGCCTTGCACAAAATGGGGTAGGGAAAGTACTCCAAATAATCACACAAAATCAAAAAATAAATATATAAAAATAAAAATTGATAAAGCATTTTTTTACAGGTGTCAGAGAGGAAGTTAGACATACATAACCGCACTTATCAAAATAAGATTATAACAGAACATATGGGAATATTTAATAAAACATCCCATTATTTCTACTTGCCAAAAGTACATAAGTCAATAGTGGACCCTCCTGGACGACCTATAGTCTTTGGGTTGGGCAAGTTGTTATGTTGACAGCCATTTACAACCTCATGTACTCACCCTTCCTTCTTATGTTCAAGATTCTTTGCATTTGTTACACATGTTACTGCATGCCATCTCCCCCAAATACTACCCTGGTGGCCCTGGATGTGGAGGCCCTCTATTCAAACATACAGGGCCTCAAAATGGTAAAAAGTTTCTTAGATCAATTGTCAATTGAACAACATGACCATAACATGTTTTTGTTGAAACTTCTACAATTTATTTTGACGCATAACAATTTTATATTTGCAGGTCATCTCTAACACCAGATACAGGGAACGGCGATGGGGACTACGTGTGCCCTATCGTACGCCAACCTTTATCTGGGTGGGTGGGGGAGAGAGGTATGGACCGATGATACCATGTCAATGTACCTGCACCATGTTGGTATATCAATGATATATTCTAAGTATGTCACACACCCCACTTCATTTATTAATTATTACACTTGGGTTATCTCACCGCTAGGTGGCGCACTTGCAGAGATCTCCAAAAAAAGCAGCAAGCCCCTCCCGGTCTATAGACACCTGGTACCTCCCAACAATTCCCCAGTGTTGGTCTCTGCAAGATGGCGACAAGACAGAAGAAAGAAGTCTCCTGCTTGCAGGTAGCCGGGGTATCACCCCGGCCCCCCCCCCATGGTCTATTGCTGCCCGACTCTGTTTTTTTGTATTCCCCCTGTTAACTGGCAGCCTCCCAGCTTAGGCTGTAGGTCGGGCAAGGGTAGCTGGCACCTTAGGTGCCTAGGAGATTAGCTCCTCCGCTCGACCCCATATTGTGGGGCATAGCGGGATTCCGGAGTGGTGATCCGGACGTGGGATGCCCTTACACTTACTCTAGGCAAGGTACATTAGGCACAGAGGCTTTATTTCCCTCCCAATTCAGTATGGCTTTCTTATGCTTGTGTGGTGTGTGAGGGTGTGCTTGGACGGGGGCTGGGCCGCACTGGCCTGCCCGTCTTTGTCTGGCTGATGCTTGCTGTGCGGTGTGCTCGGCTTTGGGTCACTTATGGCGGAGTTGGGCGTGTTCGCCGGCCCGCCGTTTTTGGGTTGCTTAGGGGCTATCTCAGTGGGCGCCCTGTTTTTGGCGCCCGTACTCAGGGGTCCCTGTGAGGCATTGCAGTGGGCGGGGCCGGGCGGCGCGCTGCGCCGGCGGCCCGCCTGGCCGGGAAGCGCCGAGGTTCTCGCGGCGCTCGCGGCGTGTGTTTTACTGGGGGCCTTCCCCCTGCCTTGCCGTCTTGTGTGTGTGTGTAGTGCGGTGACCGTTTTGTTCAGGATGGCCGAGCGGTGGGGTACGCGGGCGCCATCATCGCTGGCGCCCGCTGCTCGGCGGCGTAGGAGTGGGCGGGGCCGCGTCCTGCGCGGCCCGCGTCGTGGTTGGCAGGTTGGAGGGAGCGGGGCTGCTGTGGCTCCCGCGTTTTCTGTGGGCACGCCCCTCGTCCTTCCCTCTCCTTGGCGGTGCGGTTGTCTGCGTTGCTGGCAGGGGCCGCCATTTTCTCCTCGTCGCGCAAGTCATAAAAGGTAGGCTCCGCAGATTGTTTAGGTCGGGGCCTATTGCTAGTCTGGGGTCACTGTTTGAGCCTCCTTCTCCCGCCCCCAACCCCCCCCCCCCCCCCCCCCCCCCCCATCCTGGCCGTTCGCCTCCATGTGTTGGGGGCATGGGGTTAAAAGGGGGGGTCGGCTATAGGCGCTGTTTGTAGGTGTGCCTGTATTGGTTGTGTGTTGTTGTGTCCTTGTCAGACCCTGGGACCCCATCCCTCAGGGTTCTCCCGGTCTTATATACCGGGCTAGTCGGGGGCTGGTGGCATTTCATTCTTTAATTAGGATATTTTCCGGCTAAGATTCCCAGGGTCAGGGTTACATGAATACACATGTGTATATGTATACATATATATATATATCTATATTTACATATATAGTAGATTAAAGGGCATCCCGGGTCGCTTAATGCGTAAATCCCTGGGTTCTGCGAATACCATAAATTTCTCCATATGGAGGCTGTCAAGGATTCCGGATCTGATCCTTCGGGACAATCTAGGCTGTGTGGGGGTTGTGGGACTCCGCTCCCGGGGGATGATGTCATTGTATGCATTCCATGTGCGCAGCGGAGCATTGAGCGCCAGTCCAGCACCCTGGTGCCTGGTACGTCATCGTCCGCGCCATCTCCCTCTCCTCCTCGCCTGTTCCGGACCCCGTGTGACGTGGTCACGGGTGGGGATTCGCAATCGGAGGTGTGCGCCCGGTTGGCCACCCCCGAGAAAATGTTTTCCACCATGCCCGCACAGAAGGGTGCGGCCAAGCGAAAATACCTATCTCCGCCTCCGCTGGACTCGGAGGAGGAAGTGATTGAGGACCTGGATTGGTCGGATGGTCGCCTCGCAGAGGGTGAGCTCGTGGAAGAATTGGATGATTCAGAGGGCCAGCGGGTGCTGGGCGCTGAGGGGGACCAGGTGGATGGTCCAGCCCCTGATACGCCTTCTATGACCCAAATGTTTGAGGTTTTGGATTTGGACCCTCTCGAGGTTGTTCTTCGGCCTAAGGGCCAGCTCTTTGGGGGCTCCAAGCAGAGTCTGGAGTTCCTCAGTCAACAGCTTTTCGAGGACGTTGTCCTTTAGCAGTGGGAGCTTCCTACACGGCTCGTTGGGGTACCGCCTGGCTGGGATAAGAAATATCCCTTTCCGGCGGACTTGCTGAAACGTTGGTCTGTCCCTCCCGAGATGGATGCTCCGGTTTTGGGACTGTCTAATACTGCGGCTGTTCATCTTCCTGACACTACTTATCTCTAAGATGGCGAGGATCGCCGGATTGTCCTGTTGGCCCGCCATGGGTTTGTCTGTGCGGGTTCGGTTTTGAGGCCTGTTTGTGCTTCGGCTCTGTTGACCTTGGCGGTTAGGTCTGTGGTCAGGGATTTATGTGTGGATCTTGATCCCTCTGGTGATGAGTTTCTTGCATAAGCGTTGTGACTTTTTCTTGTCATTTGTTCTGGCCGCTCAGGATGATGCCATGTTGATGTGTGGCAGAGCTTCTGCTCTGTTGGTGGCTATTTGTCGCTCTGTGTGGTCGAGACAGTGGACGGCTGACCTCAATTCTAATGATCACTCACGGCTCTTCCCTTTCTGGGTTTGAGGCTTTTTGGTGAATAGCTGGATTCTGTTGCCAAGGGAGGCAGGTTGCCTCAGTGCAAAAGGTTTCGCCGTTCCTTTCGGGGAACGGTCTCCTACAATCCGTCCTTTCGGGGAGCCAGAGCCAGCAGAGGTGCGGGCTTTTCGGCTTCCAGGGGCGCCAGCTGGAGTAGGGGTAGAGGCCGTGGCCGTCCCGTACACGTCTGGGGCGCCAAGCCCAAGCCAGTTTCCAAGCCCGCTCAGCAATGAGGGGGCGCCCTCACCCGTACGGGTGGGGGGACGGTTGCGACTATTCTCCCGGATGTGGGACCTGGAGGTTTCCGACAGGTGGATCCGGGAGGTGGTGTCGGCCGGTTACAAGCTGGAGTTCGAGTCCTGTCCTCCTCCAAGGTTTGTCAGGCCTCGAGTGCCGTCGGATCCTTTAGCCGCACAGGGGCTTCTGGCGGCGGTAAAGAATCTTCTGGAGCTGGCAGTCATTTGCCCGGTCCCTCCGTTGGAGGTGGGGCGCGGGTTTTATTCCAATCCCTTCACTGTTCTCTAAAAGGACGGGTCTTCCGCCCGATCCTGGATTTGAAGTTTCTCAACAGGTTCATTCGTCCCCGGAAGTTCCGCATGGAAACCCTGCGGTCTGCGATCGGTTTTCTTCGGCAGGGGGACTTTATGACGTCCATAGACATCAAGGACGCGTATTTTCACATTCCAATCTTTCCGGCACATCAGTGGTTTCTTCGCTTCGTGGTGAAGGATCGGCGTTTTCAGTTTGTAGCTCTCCCATTCGGTCTCACCTCGGCTCCGAGAGTGTTCACCAAGGTGTTGGCAGGGGTGATGGCCCTGCTCAGAGCTCAGGGGATTCGCATTGTTCCTTATCTGGACGATCTTCTCATCGTGGCACCTTCCCTCAGTCAGGTGGAGGGGGACACCAGTTTGGTGGTGTCTACGCTGGAGAAGTTCGGCTGGGTGATCTACTATCCCAAGTCTTCTCTGGTTCCGGCCAGGGTGGTGACTTTTCTGGGGATGTCCTTGGACTCTTGTCAGCACAGAGTGTTTCTCCCTCAGGCCAAGGTTCTTTTGATTCAGGAATTGGTTCAGCTTCTTCTCTCCAATCCTCGCCCGTCCATCCGGCCGGGGATGAGACTGGTGGGGTTGATGGTGGCCTCGTTCGAGGCTGTTCCCTTCGCAATGTTCCGCACGAGGACGCTTCAGCTTCATCTTTTGGCGTCTTGGGATCGGCGACCGCTGTCGTTGGATCGGTCCTTCCGGATGTCCCCCCAGGTTCGGCAGTCTCTACTGTGGTGGTTGGTCCCGGACAATCTCTTGAAGGGCAGGTCTTTCTAACCCTGCTTTGGGAAACTGTCACCACGGACGCCAGTTTGTCAGGATGGTGAGGTTTCTGGAAGGATTTTCAGTTTCAGGGGCAGTGGGACCCTCTGGAAGCCCACTTGCCCATCAATGTTCTGGAGTTGCGAGCCATCAGGTTGGTTTTGTCTCCCTTGACGCATCATTTACAGGGTCTGCCGGTTCAGGTTCGCTCGGACAATCAGACGGCGGTTGCTTATATCAATCACCAAGGAGGGACTCGCAGTCTGGGTGCCCTCAGAGATGTGTCTCTGATTCTAGTTTGGGCGGAGACTTATGTCCCTTGCATTTCGGCAGTGTTTCATTCCAGGAGTGCTGAACACGGAGGCGGACTTCCTGAGCCGGTGCTCGTCCCGCCGGGGGGAATGGTCTCTCCATCCCCTGGTGTTTCGGTCGATGTGTCTTCGGTGGGGGACGCCGTTGGTGGATCTGTTTTGCCTCTCGTCACAACTACGAGCTTCTGACATTAGTGTCGCTTTCTCGGGACCCTCTGGCTCTGGCAGCGGATGCCATGGGCTGCCCTTGGGTAGGAGGGACCGGGGTTTTTCTTTATCTGTTCCCTCCTATTCCCGTGTTAGGCTGGGTGCTGCGAAAGCTAGTTCAGGTAGGAGTTCCCGCCATTCTCGTGGCTCCAAGGTGGCCAAGGCGGGTGTGGTTCGCAGTCATCGTTCGTCTGGCAGTGGTTCGGTTCGATCTGCCTCTTCGGCCAGATCTTATCACTCAGGGTCAACTGTGTTACCCCTGTTTACCGACGCTGGCTTTGACGGCTTGGCGGCTGAAACCTCCATCTTGAGGGAGGAGGGTCTTTTGGATTCGATCTTTCGGACTCTCGTTAGTGTTAGGAAGAGGTCTTCCTCTTCCATCTATTATAGGGTCTGGAGATCTTATATTGATTGGTGTGAGGCTACATCTTTGCCCTGCCGGGTTTTTGCTATTTCTCGGATTTTGGAGTGTCTTCAATCAGGGCTGGATTCTGGTCTTCAGCTGAGTACATTGAACGGGCAGGTTTCTGCCTTGTCAATTTTTTTCCAGAGGTCTTTTGCAAGCCATTCTTTGGTCAAGACCTTTTTCCAGGGGGTTTCGCTTCTGCGGCCTCCTAGGAAGCCTTTGTTCCCAGTTGGGATTTGAATTTGGTGTTTTCTGCGTTACAGGTTCCTCCTTTGGAGCCTGTGCAGGATATTGCTCTGTCCACTCTGACTCAGAAGGTTGCCTTTTTGGTGGCCATCACTTCGGTTCAGCGTTTTTCAGAGTTGGCGGCTTTATCGATTCAGGCTCCTTGTTTGAGAAGCATCAGGACAAAGTGATCTTTCGTTTCAAGTCGGATTTTCTCTGCTTTTCATATTAATCAGGACGTTGTTCTTCCTTCTTTGTGTCCTAAGTCTAGGAATGTCAAGGGGAGTGCGTTGCACTGCTTGGACGTTGTGTTAGGTACTATTTGCGTGCTACATCTTCCTTCGTAAGACTGATGCCTTTTTCGTGGTGCCCTGTGGGCCTAGGAAGGGCTTTGCTCCGGCTCAGTCTTCCATTAGCAAAAGGATTCGTCAGGCGATTGTTGGAGCCTATTCTGCCAAGGGGTAGGATCCCCCTTTTCGCGTTACTGCTCATTCTATTCGTGCGGTTGGTGCGTCCTGGGCTTTTCAGCACCAGGCTTCGGTTGAACAAGTTTGTAAGGCCGCTACCTGGTATTCGGTTCACACCTTTTCTAAGTTTTACAAGGTGGATGTTCGGGCCTCAGCTGATGCTGTGTTTGGCCGTAAGGTTCTGCAGGCTGCAGTGGTTTGAGTTTTATCTGCGTTATTGCCTGGTTTTGGATACCCGCCCTTTTATGGACACTGCTGTTGGATGTCCCAAGTGTAATAATTAATAAATGAAGTGGGGTGTGTGACATACTTAGAATAATACCATTTTGTGAATACTCACCTGTAAAATGGGTATTATAAGTATGTCACACACCCCACTTCACCCGCCCTTTTTTGGTATCCGGGTTCCTTTTATGGTGAGGTTTTGTTATTTACAGTTGAGGGTTACAATTGTTTATTCCTGGTACCTTGTCTTACTGCTGTTTTAACACTGGGGAATTGTTGGGAGGTACCAGGTGTCTATAGACCGGGAGGGGCTTGCTGCTTTTTTTGGAGATCTCTGCAAGTGCGCCACCTAGCGGTGAGATAACCCAAGTGTAATAATTAATAAATGAAGTGGGGTGTGTGACATACTTATAATACCCATTTTACAGGTGAGTATTCACAAAATGGTATTTTTGCTATTTTGGACTGACTTTTTGACCAGCCCAAACACCAATCAATTTAATCTAAAACTGACGCTGGATTTCAGTATGGTAGAAATATCATTTTCGAATCTAAAAATAAGACAGGATGAAACAGGTGTTCATTATATTAGCATTATATTAACAGCTGAGAATAATATTGTACGAGCTGCAAGTGTTCATCCTGAGCATCTTATAAATAGCATACCAGTAGGTGAGTACATAAGGGCAAGGAGAAATTGCTCCTCTCAAGTAGATTTCAAAAAGACTGCGGATAGAGTTAGAGAGATCTCAAAGGGGATACAATCAAAAGAAATAAAAACAAGTCTATAAAAGGACCAAGGAGTGTGACAGATCAATGATGATTATAATGAGAATAATATATGATGAGAATAATCTCTTTTCCAACGACATGAGGAGATTTGGCACATTTTGTGCAAACACATTTTAAAGGAAGATCTTACCATGAAACCACAAATAGTATACAGGAAAATTCAATCTCTAAAAGACAAGCTGGTATTCAGTCATTATGTAAAAGAGCCAAAAAAATTTAACTATCCGGGTACATATAAATGTGGGGGATGTTCCCAATTTAGAACAAGATCCAGAGATAAAATTACCGAGAGGGGAGATATAAAAAGCAGTACATTATGCTAATTGTGCCACAACAGATGTTGTCTATTTGCTGAGATGTGGATGTAATTGCATTTATATGTTGGGAAAACCAACCGTAATTTACACACGAGTGTTTATGAACACAGGCAACATCCGCACCCCGGTAGGCAGACACTTCCATCTTGAACACCACAATAATCCCAATAGCATTACATTTCAGGTTCTAGGAAGAATACACCAGCAGGAGCGAGGATCAGACCTTGAAAATAGAATTCTCCAACTCAAAACCAAATTTATATATCAACTGAGAGGTAAGCTGCTGCTTCCTAGCCTTGCTGAACCGTGATTGGCCAGTGTGCCTCTGCCCAGGGGTTCCCGATACTCTGGCCTGAGGGACGTGACTGCCGTGGGAGTCTTCTCCACTCCCCTTTTCAATCTCCCTGTGGACACTCTCCTTACAAGTAACATAGGTAAATAACTTCCAACCCTTGAATTGGGAACTATGATTAGCTAAAGAAATGACTCCTTGTATATATATTTTTCCTCACAGACAAGAGAGATTCTATGGATTAAAGGGGGTAAGTTAAAACCTCTCCCAAACCTCATTGTACTGCTGCCCTCCCCCTCCAGTTTTACACCAGATTTCGGGTTTTACTCACCTCACCAGGGCGTCTATCATTTGGGTCCCTTGGATTCCAGCAACCTCTCAATGGGCAGCGCCATCTTGCATCCCATCAGGCACAGCGTGCTTCCCCGCGATCTCGCATCTGTGCAGTGCACATGAATGGCCTGCAAGGGAAGGCGCCGGAAAGCCACGAGACCTCGCTGAGTGGCGTGGCACTTTGAAGAGCGCGGCTAAAGCCATGCTGTCATTTACAGACAGTTAAGCCGGCGGGGGGGGGGGGGGGGGATCGGGCCCCTTAAGCAGCCGGATGTCACTGCAGCAGGCGGTGGCGACATCCAAAAGGTAAGCACGGGGGAATTGGCCACATTTAGGTTTAGGTCAGATGTAATGTGATGTAGTGATGTAATGTATCAGTTATATCAAATATCATCAACTATATTGCTAACATCTTCGCTATAAAAGCTTAGGATGAATTAGAAAACCAGGAGTGGATTTCCCTGGGAAATACCTAAAAGCAGTGGCCCAAACCCTCTTCCTCAAGGCCCACTAACAGGTCATGTTTTGTGGCTCTCCACATATCTAGTCTCTATAGTTCTGCTGCTGCACTAATTACTTCAACTGTGCATCTGTGTGGACATAGGCAAAACCTGGCCTGTTGGTGGGCCTTGTAGTAGAGGGTTGGAGTACCCCTGTCTACGAGGACAAGATGTTAATTTAATGACAGATAACACACTTTTAGTTAATTCTATTATTGTTGAAGTGTACTATCACCATGCCTACATTTAATGACTCTCTGAAGCCTTTAGATCGACAATTGGTCATCTGTCATGCCAATATCTTGGAAACCATATACAAGAATATTCCCGCACATATTTGACATTGCTACTAGCTGTAGCTAGGGACGGATTATGAGGAGGACGTAAGGCGCGCACGTCCATGGTCCTCCCCCGCTTGCCCTGCAAAGGGGGCCTCCACCAACCTTTGGGTTATGGTCTGGTCCAGTAGACCTTTTAGTCTTTGGTCTGATGTGCCGCAGGGCCAGCAACAAGGCTATTGGCAGCAGTGGGTGCCCCTGGGTAAGCCACCACAGGGCGGGGCAGAGAGTCTAGAGCAGCAAAGATCAGCAAAGCTACAGTGATGGGTGTGTGCAGGGCTGTCAATTGGCGACCGCTCACTGCACATAAGCCATCAAGCACAGCCACTGACAGCTCAATGCAGGAAACTGTTTTCTGCTGGACCAGCTGTGGGACTACACTACCCCGTGCCCAGAATGACAAAGCAGGAGCTCCCAAGTAAGCGGGTGCCAGACAACCACCAATCAGTTACTTGGCTGGACTATTATTTTAATGGAAAAAAATACTGTATCTAGGGCCTCACCAGCTTCTGTGCCCAGCGGCCTCTACCACACTTACTCTGGCCCTTGCTGTAGCAAATGTCCATAATCCTTCCTGGGCTTAGTGTTGTGAAACAAGTCAATAAAAGCTGCATCTAAACAGGTTGTTGTGTTGGACTTACCGCACTGGTCTTGTTCTGTTCTTTTGTGCTGGCAGTGATGAAGTTGCAAGCCTCTACACACTCTTTTATTTCCGGGGCACAGTTGGCTAAACTCTTGTATAGAGGAGTGGTCACGTCAACGTTAAAACCATCAACTGCCAGACAATAAGATGAATTACTTGTATACAATATAATAGCCACAAAAAAAAATCCCTTTTCCCTCCCAGTCACTCGGGGACACAAACCTTTCCCTGTAGTGACGATCCCTGTAGTGATGATTAGAAGCCCTTTCTCCTAATAGATCCCATTAGAATACAATTACCATAGAATACAACCATTACCCTGTAAACTCATACAGTAACAGTTACAGAATTAATGATTACAAAAAAAAAACTCTTCGTCTTTGCATCTTCCTCCTCCTGTCCCCTGGAAGTCATCTCTGCAAGTCAATCGGTTGAGGGGGGGGTCCCTCCTTGTCCAGCAGCCTGGGGTCTGCTGATTCCAGGGTGTGGGGAATCCCCCTCCAAGCCCAGAGACCTAAGAGTCACATGGGGGGATTCCAAAGGGGCTCCGCTGTAGTATAAATACTTCCCTCCCTGGCAGCCTGCCAATATCCTTGGTGGGATACCAAGGAAGGAGGAGGGGGGGATCGTTGTCCTCCTTTACTGCAGATGCCATTGGGTGGCTGCAATAGCCACTCCCCTGCACCAGAAGACCACAGGAGGAGGAAGATGGTGAGCTTTTGTTTTTTATTTATTTTAAAATGTGTTTGAACTGGTAAGGGGTCCAAGTGACCCCTCTACCAGTTCACAGGATATTGGTGGCCGGCATGCCACCTGTTAGCACTGGAGGGTGGCATGCTGGATGATTTGACCCGGATCTTGCCAGTATCCAGGATGGGGAAACCCTGCCAATACCCATGGTGGGAAGCCAAGGAAGGAGGAGGGGGGACCTTTGTCTTTCTTTAATGCAGATGCCATTGGGCGTCTGCAATATCCACGCCCCAGCATCAGAAGACCGCAAGAGGAGGAAGATTGACAGATGATTTGACCCGAATCTTGCCAGTATACAGGATGCGGCAAACCAGACTGAACAGGTACAATCTAGGTCGAATCTAGCTTCAGCCTGGATCCCAAGCCCATCACTAGTGGCTTGACCATCCCACCAAAGTGCCCCTGATTTGGCGGGACTGTCCCCTGTCCTGCGTTGTTCCCATTTATCCCTCTTTGAGGTGTAACATGCAGATCTGCAGCAATAAATTATTCATTTGCCTATTCAAAAGGTTTCTATTGTAACTGTTACATCCTATCTCCAGTCTATTCCTCAATGAAGGGTCGTAGCCTAATTTAACAAATGTCCCTTTTCACCACACTTAGGAGGTATAGTATATCTTAGGACTTGTGTAGATGTGTGTGCTTTGATCCCTAAAGCAGAGCAACACACTTCAAATATAGGCAAAAGTAGAGCCATGCATTTTTCCAAACCAGCTTCTCAGTTTCCCTCCAGCTGTTTAAAGTGACCCAAAAGCCATTTATGAAAAATGGGTGTTGATTGCAGCACAAAGCCCCATCCACAACACCCCCCCCCCCCCCCCCCACTGGAATCACTGCACTTTTACTCCTCCTTACTCCATGAGCAAAAAATGTCCGCCCACTGTTGGCTGCCAGCAGTCACATGGTGCAGAGCCTTACTGGCGGACTAAAGTCCGAAAGAAGACTTTGAACCTATTGGCTGCCAGCATCTGCAGTTGTGAGCAGTGGCTGACTGGGGCCAAAATTCAGCCATGGATTTTACCAGCCTCTAGCGGGCCTGAGACATCACTGATGAGGCTCCCCCAGCTATGATGCTGGGGCTATGCCATTGGGGCGATGGGGTTCCTTGGCTTGTGGGTACAGTGGGGCTGGGTACAAGGGGCTGAGAGGGAGACTAAGAGGGCAGGGATTAAATGTGGGTGTTAAAAGCAGCAGCCCATCTGGCTCCAAAGCAACGCGGGCCACGGGGCATTTTCCCGGGTCTCCCTATGGCCAGTCCGCCCCTGGTTGTGAGCCCCTCGTCCCCACTGAGATCAACACCCATATTTTTTATAAAGCGGGATTCAGATCACTTTAAGATGTAAAGTAATCGATTCTCTCTAGACAACAAACATTTCAAGGGACACACTGGTACAACATGCAAAGCAGAAGGAGCTCAAAATGATCCAAGCCAGCCCTGAGACCCAGAGACAGATGCTGAAATGCTCAGCGCATCCCTATATTCTTACCTAGGGCTGTTTCTAGGGGAGGGCGAGCAGGGCGCCATTCTGTTTTATGCAGATGAGTCACAGCCATCATTAGTGGTACAGGCTATAAGACAGGTCCCTTATCCTCTATATTGGGCTCAGTCATGGGGAGGGGGCACTGTCTGCTGCTATGGTAGAGGCGCGGCATGGCGCACACCTGTATGGGACAACAGCAGCACCATGGGATAGATGAGGAAGGGGCAGATTTATTCTAAGTATGTCACACACCCCGCTTCAAGACATTCATTACATGTGGGTATACTGACCTGTAGATGGCGATCTTGCAGAGATGCCAATAAAAAAAGTAAGACCCTCCCGGTCCATAAATACCTGGGACCTCCCACTCATTCCCCAGTCTTTCATCTCTGCAGACGGCAAGCAAGTCAGAAGATGGATGTCTCCTCCTTGCAGGTAGCCAGGATGACTCCCAGCCCTCTATTTGATCTATTCCTGCCCGGATTCTTTATTGATTTTACTGCCTCCCAGCCTAGGCTGCTGGTCCGGGCAATGGTAGATGGCACCCTAGGTGCTCAAGAGCTCCGCTCCGCCGTAAGACCCCGGTAGGCGGCTAACCAGGTTGGTGACCCCGGTTTGGGATTCCCTGTCCCTTGGCCTTCCACCCTAGCATGGATTCCCCCTCTCCCGGATACCCATAGAGGGGGGGGGGCCTGGTCTCTTATAGATTCATACTTTATTGATATTGTGTGTGTGTGGTGCTGTAGCTTTACATGTGCATTTGCAATACTTAGACCGGCGCCGGCGGTCCTGCGGCGCCGGCCTCTGGTGTTTGTCATGGCGGCTGTTCTACGGTGCCCAGGGGGAGCTTTTTCCCCTCAGGGCGGGGGGCGGGGCCGGGCGCTCGCGCAAACGCCTACGGCCCGCCCCCGTGCTGCGGGCACCGCGGTTCAGGTCCCGGCTTCTGGCCGGGAGCGACGCGCAAACCGCGCCGGCCCGCCCTCCCTATTCCTCTGCCTACGCGCCTTTTCCTTCCCTGCCAGGCGTGCGTGTGTGACGGTTGGTGAGTGGCCTGTGGCCCCATTAGTTTTTCTTTATTGATCACATTGGTGATTGCTTGTGGCTATCCGGCGGTCGGTTTGGTTACGCCAGTGGGCGGCTGATTTTGTGTCCAAAAAGTCGCTTACGGCCCTTCCCTTTGTGGGGTTGCGGCTCTTTGGAGAGAAATTGGATTCGGTGGCAAAGGGAGGTAAGTTACCTCAGCGTAAGAAGCAGCGTCGACCCTTTCGGGGGGCGGCTTCCTTCACTCAGTCCTTTCGTAGGGCTAGAGTTGGCAGGGGTTCGGCTTTCCCCTCGTCCAGAGGCGATTCCTGGTCCAGGGGCAGGGGTCGGGCCCGTCCAGGACACAGTTGGGGCTCTAAGCCTAAAGCCGCTGCCAAGCCGGCTCAGCAATGAGGGGGCGCCCTCACCCTTGTGGGTGGGGGGACGGCTGCAACTCTTCTCCCAGGTCTGGGTCCAAGAGGTCTCGGACAGGTGGATTCAGGAAGTGGTGTCTTCCGGTTACAAGATGGACTTGTTCCGGCCCCCTCCAAGATTCTTCAGGTCTCGGGTGCCGTCAGATCCTCTGGCCGCTCAGGGGCTTCGGGCGGCAGTAGCAAGTCTCTTGGACATGGCTGTCATCTGTCCGGTGCCCCCCTCAGACCGGGGCCTGGGCTTCTATTCCAATTTGTTCACGGTGCCCAAGAAGGATGGATCCGTTCGTCCCATTCTGGATCTGAAGTTGCTCAACAGGTTCGTCCGTCCCCGGAAGTTCCGTATGGAAACTCTGCGCTCAGCCATCCACTCACTTCGTCAGGGGGACTTCATGACGTCCATAGACATCAAGGATGCTTACCTGCATATTCCAATATTTCCGGCCTCAGTCAGGCGCAGCTGGATACCAGGAACGTGGTGTCCACTCTGGAGAGTTTCGGTTGGGTGATCAACTATCCCAAGTTCTGCCTCTCTCCCTCCAGGGTGGTGGAGTTCCTGGGAATGTCTCTGGATAAATTCTCAGGCCAGGGTGTTCCTCCCCCGGGCCAAGGTTCTTCTGATTCATGAATTGACTCAGTGTCTCCTATCTATTCCCCGCCCGTCCATCCGGCTGGGGATGCGACTGGTGGGATTGATGGTGGCATCGTTCGAGGCGGTTCCCTTTGCCCAGTTTCACACAAGGACGCTCCAGCTCCATCTCTTGGCGGCCTGGGATGGGTCCCCGCTGTCATTGGATCAGTCTTTTCTGATGTCCCCCCGGGTGCGGTGTTCCCTTCGGTGGTGGCTGAAACCAAGCAATCTGACGGGGGGCAGATTCTTTCTGGCCCCTCGTTGGGAGACGGTCACCATGGATGCCAGCCTGTCAGGTTGGGGGGGATTTTGGAGGGGGCCTCTGGAGGCTCACGATCCCATCAATGTTCTGGAGTTGAGAGCCATCAGGTTGGTCCTGGCTCACTTGACTCATCAGTTGCGGGGCCTACCGGTTCAGGTTCGGTCGGACAATCGGACGGCGGTCGCCTACATCAATCACCAGGAAGGAACTCGCAGCAGGCGTGCCCTCAGGGAAGTGTCCTTGATCCTTGCTTGGGCAGAGAGCAATGTCCCATGCATCTCGGCAGTGTACATTCCGGGAGTGGAGAACACGGAGGCGGACTCCCTGAGCAGGGGGTCATCTCCCCGGGGGGGAATGGTCCCTCAGCTCCAAGGTGTTTCGGTCGCTTTGCCACCGGTGGGGGACTCCGGAGGTGGACCTCTTTGCCTCTCGTCACAATCACAAGCTTCCGGCATTTGTGTCTCTCTCGTGGGATCCGCTGGCTCTGGCAGCGGATGCCATGTCCCTGAACTGGAGGGATCTGGGTTTTCTGTACCTGTTCCCTCCGTTTCCCATGGTGGGCAAAGTGGTGCGCAAGCTGGCCCTAGAGGGCGTGTCAGCAATCCTGGTGGCTCCAAGATGGCCAAGACAGGTTTGGTTCGCAGACGTGGTAAGGTTGGCAGAGGGTCAGTTAGATCTGCCCCTTCTGCCGGATCTGCTCACTCAGGGTCCACTGCTCTACCCCAACTTACCAACGCTGGCTTTGACGGCGTGGCTGCTGAAACCTCCATCTTGAAGGAGGAATGTCTTTCTGATGCTGTCATTCAGACTCTGGTTAGGGCTAGAAAGAAGTTTTCCTCTGCCATCTACTATAGGATTTGGAGGTCTTATATTGATTGGTGTGAGGTCCGGGCCTTGCCTTGCAGGGCGTTTTCTATCCCTAGGGTTTTGGAATTTCTGCAACATGGTCTGGACCTAGGTTTGCAGCTTAGTAAGCTGAAAGGGCAGGTTTCTGCCCTGGCGGTTTTCTTTCAAAAGTCTTTTGCTCTTCATCCTCTGGTTAAGACCTTTTTCCAGGGGGTTACGCATGTGCGGCCTCCTAGGAAGCCTTTGCTCCCAGTTTGGGATTTGAATTTGGTTCTTTCTGCCTTGCAGGGTCCTCCTTTTGAACCTTTGCAGGATATTGCACTTTCTATGCTTACTCAGAAGGTTGTTTTTCTGGTTGCCATCACTTCCGTTCGGCGTGTATCGGAGTTGGCGGCCTTGTCCATTAAGGCCCCTTACTTTAAGAGGCATCAGGACAAGGTTGTTTTCCGCTTCAAGCCAGATTTCCTTCCTAAGGTGGTCTCTGCTTTTCATCTTAATCAGGACATTAGCCTCGATTCAGAGACACATTTGTCCGGACTTCCGTAGCTGTCTGTGAAAGTTTTGGTGGGTGTTTGTCATTTTTTTGCTTTTTTTCGTCCATTTTCTACTCGCACGAACGTTCGGGAAAATGTGTATATGCTCTTTCGATGAACGGAAGCAAATCGGAACATTTCCAAACAAAATCGGAAATTTTCCGTTCGTTCAGATAACTTCCGTTGTTGGGATGGTTTCTGTCTGATTCAGAGAGCTGATTTCCGACGGATCACCACCCTATACATTTGTTTCATTTCCGATCCACTTACGAGACCTTTGAGGGCTCGGATTGCTATTGTTGAACATGTTTTGCGGCTATGTGGAGGAGTCTGCGCGCCTTTAGCACCAAGGCATTGCATGTATCAGCATGGCCGAGGCCATAAATTGTATAGCAATGCATACCTGAATCAATACTTTTTATGTATGCCTTATAGAAGCATTTTAATGCTGACCTTAATTAGTCCTTAGCATGTAAACATTTATTTTCCCACACATCCATATAATTGCTATATTTTTTTAGACTTATGTCCTTTGTGAATTATATTTGGATTGTTGAACTTGAATCTTAATGTGTTGTAGGAGTTATTGTTCTAGTTGGTTACCTTTGCTTTGTGTAATTATTTTATATTTGGTTGCAGGAACTGCAAGATGTGCCACTCGCCCTTGCTCCTGATGCCCGTTCTGTGCCTGCAGAATGCAGGCCAGGGGTTCTCTAATCGGGCACTATGCAAAACCCGGGCCGTGGTGGCGAGGGCCCTCTGGCTTTTGAAGTCCAGATTTAGGTGTTTGGACCATACGGGGGGGGGGGGGGGGCACTGCAATTTGACCCCAACAAGGTTATACCAATATTTTAATTTACGTTTAACAGGGACCACACGTGCCAGAGTGGCACAACTGAGTGTCAGGGTCCTTCAGTTGGTGGGCGAGATGCAGGAGCTGAGCAACTCGTTGGGGGCCACAGATGAAGAATAATGTTCTGTGGCCTGCCATTGCTATGTATTTTGTTTTTTATAGTTGTAAAAATGTAAAATTTTCAAAATGTTGATACATTTTATATTTTATGATGGCATCCCCAAAAAAATGTTAGTGTCATTTCATTTACAAAATACATTAACACAAAACTAATGGGCCCAGAAATATTTAAAGATGAATATTCACATGACCGAGAAGTGGTTTGGGTGAGCTTTAAGGGGCCAAAAGGGAAGATGGAGGATAGTGCTAAGTGGTTTGGGTGAGCTTTAAGGGGCCAAAAGGCAAGATGGAGGATAGTGCTAAGTGGTTGGGGTGAGCTTTAAGGGGCCAAAAGGGAAGATGGAGGATAGTGCTAAGTGGTTTGGGTGAGCTTTAAGGGGCCAAAAGGGAAGATGGAGGATAGTGCTAAGTGGTTTAGCTAAACATTGTAGTAGATATGAGGGTGGCAAATATGTAGGCGAGCACTTTAATGAGTTAAGTTTGTAGTGCGCAGGCGCAAGATGGTAAGGATTTCCGTCTGGACAAATATTTGAAAAAGGGAAACAGAATCGAACGGGAAGCGTAAAGTATTCGTTGGAGGATACGATGGGAAAAGGGCAAAAATGAAAGCCTACGTTGTAACATGTGAAAATGAAACGGAAAAGTCTGGATGGAAAATGACATCCTCGTAATTCGGAATCTGCCGTATGAACGAACGGAAACTTTACAGAAGGTTTTCAATGCATGCATAGAATCGCTCGAACGCTCATATGAGAACAGAAACATTTCACAAAAAAAACAGATCGGCACGAAAACGGAAGTTTTTTTTGTGTCTCTCTGAATCGAGGCTATTGTTCTACCCTCCTTGTGTCCTAAGCCCAGCAATGACATGGAGAGGGTTTTGCATTCTTTGGATGTGGTTCGCTGTGTGAAGTACTATTTGGTGGCTACTTCCTCTTTTCGTAGGACTGACGCCCTTTTTGTGGTGCCCTCTGGGCCTAGGAAAGGTTTGGCTCCCACCAAGTCTATTAGTAAATGGATTCGACAGGCCATTGTTGGGGCCTATTCTGCCAAGGGGAAGGTTCCCCCTTTTCGTCTTACTGCTCATTCTACTCGTGCGGTTGGAGCGTCCTGGGCTTTCCAGCACCAGGCCTCTGTTGAGCAAGTTTGTAAGGCTGCTACTTGGTATTCTGTTCACACTTTTTCCAAGTTTTACAAGGTTGATGTGCGGGCCTCAGTGGATGCTGTTTTTGGCCGCAAGGTTCTGCAAGCTGCAGTGGTTTAAGTTTGTGCCTTGTTGCCTTGTTTTTGGATCCCCGCCCTTTTTGGACACTGCTGTTGGATGTCCCACATGTAATGAATGTCCTGAAGCGGGGTGTGTGACATACTTAGAATAATACCATTTTGTGATTACTCACCTGTAAAATGGGTATTATAAGTATGTCACACACCCCGCTTCACCCCGCCCTTTGGTATTCTGGATCCTTTATATGGTGAACCTTTGTTAGTTTTAATTGGCTTTCCTGGTCCCTTTACCTTACTGCTATCTTTATACTGGGGAATGAGTGGGAGGTCCCAGGTATTTATGGACCGGGAGGGTCTTACTTTTTTTATTGACATCTCTGCAAGATTGCCATCTACAGGTCAGTATACCCACATGTAATGAATGTCTTGAAGTGGGGTGTGTGACATACTTATAATACCCATTTTACAGGTGAGTAATCACAAAATGGTATTTTTTTCCTTCCTGCACTGAGCATCTAGAAACTGCCCTGTACTTACCAGATCATTACTACTCTTGCTTGTTATATATCCCTGCTCCCTGATCACTACTTTTTACTATCTAGTCTGTGATGTATACTTAGTTTTTCCCAACTAAGCCTCCAGAAATAATTTCACAGATTCTGCTCTGTCTGTGACACTCTGATCACTAGAGATGCCCCCCCATCCAAAAAAATACTCACCTGCTGCCTCCCTCCATCTATCAGCATTCCCCGCTCTGCACATAGAGCACTTACCCAGAAGGCAGTCATGCCAGCGAGCCCATGCTGTCATCCGGTCCATTTGCTGTCATCATACCATATAAGGAGGAAAAGGCCAGCGTGAAAAGGCATCATCCACAAGAGTGGGACCAATTACTGCCCTGCATGGGGACCACCCAGTCTCCTAAACGAGACAGAATAGGTCCTACCAGCACAGCAGGGACCCGCCTCATCCTATCACTCAGCACAAGCCATCGCATGTGGGAATGCCACCTCGCCAATCACTCAATCGCCAGACTGACGGATAAACCATACCTGCGAGCCCACTGATGACATACAACCACAATGGTACCGGGAAGATACATCCCAATTGGCTGGTTTTCCCCTTCCTCCTTGGAAGATATGGTGGCAGCATACGGACCGGATTACTGTGTGCTCTTGCCGGGGGGGATCTTTTATTAGGTATTCAGGTAGCAGCATGGAACACCTATGCCGGATGATGGAGTGAGGCAGCAGGTGAGTTTTGGGGGCTTTTTTTTACCTATTTCAGGGAAAAATTTAATCAGAACAAATCTCAAAATATCCCAAGAAATTAGTAGCAAATTCTATTTTGGACGAATCGTTTGCCTCATCTCTATCACAAACATCAAGATCAGGACGTGGAAGTGGAAGGCAATGAGTCTTGTGATGGAGGCTGTTTGGGTTTCAGTGCCCGTTTCTCGACCACATGACCGGATGACAGCATGGGCTCGCTGGCATGACTGCCTTCTGGGTAAGTGCTCTATGTGCAGAGCGGGGAATGCTGATAGATGTAGGGAGGCAGCAGGTGAGTCTTTTTTTTGGGGGGGGGGGCATCTCTAGTGATCAGAGTGTCACAGAGTGTTTTTCCAAAGTAACACTAGCATAAGGCGACAAGCTCTGCACATTTTGCTGAATTGTCCCCTAAGATACTGCGTTCTACCTGCGGCCCCTGATCTGCTGTGGGGAAGTTGGGAAGGGTACATAGAAATGACAAAATAGAATTTAAATAGGGCCACAGTAATGATGGCAGACTGCACAGAGAGTGGAGCAGATTGGCAAATAGAGGTGATGGCGGTGACTTGCAGGAACTATAGATAGTTTTTTCTATATTAATTGTATGTTTAGAATTGGTGCAAGCTTAGATAGGCGAGTATTGTGAACATGGTTAAGAGGCGGGACTGATGAGGGATGGCTATTAATAAGGGACCCATATATATGAGGTAAGCCAATCAGGACCTGGCTGCCAGGAGGCCTGGCTGCCAGCTCTATCTTGTAACCTGAGGACACTACCTCCTGAATCCACCGATCCGAGACGTGACGCCTCCAGATCTGAGCAAACAGCAGAAGCCGTCCCCCCACCCGGATGGGTGAGGGCGCCCCCTAATGCCTGAGAGGGCTTGGCAGGGGGTTTGGACCTAGCTCCCCATGAGGGGTTGGATCGGCCGCGGGACCTATCTCTGCCCCAGGTATCTCTGCGAGCACCGGGAAATGAAGAACCTCTTCCTCCTCGAAAGGAACGATAGGAAGAGGGGTTCCAAAAGGACCGAGCAGGCTTCCTTCTCTGAGGGAGTCCAGGCGCTCCCCAAACAGCCGGCTTCCCACAAAAGGTAGACTTGTGAGGGACTTCTTGGCAGCCGCATCAGCCGACCATTGCTTCAGCCAGAGCGAGCGACGCAGAGCAACAAGCAAGGCCGAAATCCTGGCACCAAGCCTGACCACATCATCCATTGCAGTGACAACAAAGCCAATGAAATCCAAGCAAGCCTTGAGGTCCTTATACTCCTCAGCCCGCTTGCGAGCCTTAGCTCTAGCCACAAGGTGTCTCACCTTTCTCCTGTTGGCTAATGAGACGATTGCCGAGGCACACGCAGACCGAAAGAGGGCACCAGCAAATGGCAGACCAGCTGATCCATGTGCTTGTCTGCAGGGTCACGTAAGGAAGCATTGTCAGGCGACGGCATAACAGTAGTGTTGGACAAGCCTGACACGGGAGGATCCACCTCGGGAGGGTGACACCATAACCGAACGAACTCATTAGGGAAGGGGTACCGCCTATCCAGGCCCTTAGGGACCGACAGTAACTTGTTGGGCCTTTCCCATTCCTTAAAGTGGACCAACACCCAGGGGGGATCGGCCCGGAAATCTATAAGATTCCCGGACCGATCAGATCCCTCCCCGCGGGGCATCCGAAATCGTGATGTCCCGCGGGGAGGAACCCCCCAGGAGCCCCACAATCCTCACCTTACCGGCGATCCAACGGCGCATGCGCGAGACGCGGCCGCGTCTCTCGCTTCCCTCTAGCAGGGCGCGCTCCCGCGCCGGCCGTTTTGTGAATGGCCGGCGCAGGCGCGCTCCCTGTTAGAGGGAAGCGAGAGACGCAGCCAATGACAGCGCTCTGGTATGCGCGTCCAAGCAGCTTTGGACGCGCATACCAGAGCTGCTCTGAGCGCTGTCATTGGCCGGACGAGGTCACATGGGAGCGGGGAGAGGTGAGTTTTTGCGGCGATCGGGGGGGTTTCAGACAGCGGGGCACCCCCGATCGGGGTGCCCCACCTAAGTGGACCAACACCCAGGATAGTCAAAATCCTGGGTGTTGGTCCACTTTAAGGATCATGTTAGAAAAGTGAGGCTGCTCCAGGAAAACCCGTCTTTGCCTCTCAGGTCGAAATAAATCACCCTGCTTCCTCTTAGCCGCTTTGGGAGGAACAATGTGTAGGGTATCAAACACGAAGGAGAGCAAAATCTCCGTATCATCCGAGAGACAAGAATCCTCATCCGAAGAGGGACCAGAGATACCGTCATCGCCAGTGGAATATTCCACCATTGAGCGTGAATCTTCTGGCAACTCACCTTTCTCCGCAGAACCCAGGCAATCAAACAGATCATCATCCGAGTAAATCGGTTCTAGATGCCGCTTCTTACTCAAGGCTTTCTTAGGGGCTGCCAACGAGATCTGCCTCTCGAGACTAGCCAGCCTATGCGCAAAATCGGTATGAGACCCCTTGCTGGCTCCCCCTTCGCTAGAGGCTGAATGCAGCAGCGGAGGGTCCGGAGAGGCCGATGATAATACAGGGCTAGGGTCAGGGACGACCGCCCGCTCATGGTCCAAAATAATGCCTCTGGCGCAAGTGGTACAAACAGTGCTGAATCCGCCCAGAGGATTCCTTCTGCACAAGGGGCATAGCCTGTCCTGCCCAAATGGGCCCCCCAGCTGATGCCTTCATTATGGTGATTAAGGGAGGGCAGGGAGGGACATATACAAAAAAAAATATATACATAGTGGTTCCCCCTCAGGCTCACCATAAGCCTGTGGCCGGCTACCTTTTAGCATAAGGTCTGCGGCCCAGAGCCTGAGCTCTGCTGAACACCACAGACCCCGGCGTTCACCGTACCGTCACGGATCCCATAGCAGCCAAAGGCTGGGAGGCAGAAATGGGTCAGAGAAGATCCGTGGGAATAGATTTCGCAGCGGCCGACGGGCTAGGTGGCCCCGCTCTGCTGCCAATATCTGAGAGAGAGTGCCAACGATCTTGTGCAGCCAAACTGCAAGATGAAAGACTGGGGAATGATAGAGGGGCAGCTGCCTTTATAGGGGCCAGGAGGAGCTACATCTTTTGATCTTGCAGTCAAGCGCCCCCTAGGGGCGAACACCCAATCGTGAGCTATTGGGACGGCCTGGACTGGATGTAGGGGAAATGAAAGCCTGTGCCGGTTTTCTTTACTCCACTTTTTACTCCAATAGTCTCCTTGGTGTTACTAGTTTTCAATGAATTATTCAGTGTCATGCTTAAGCTTGCTGGTTCAGCCCAAAAGCATCTGCTCTTACACAAAATGGCTGCCTCTATGCCCTCTCCTTACCTATCTGCCACCTCCACTGCCCCTTTCTACCTTTGCGGCCTTCAGTCTCTTCACCTCTGTGGCCTCTGGGGTCCCGGCTCATCCCATGCCGCTCTCTCTGCCTTTCAAACATCAGTTCGCTGCGAGGTTTCTTCAGAACGTATTCCTCGGCCTTCAGCATAATCCCCAACGAGCTCTTCCTTCTCTGCTTTGGCGTTTGATCATCTTCCTCACAAGGCTCGATCTTCATGAGTAAATATCGGGGTATCACCTCCAGGAGCCTCTGCAAGACAGACTCGATATTAATTTTTGCCACATCATTGTTTTGGATCAGTGTAATGGGATGAGGAGCTCAGAGGTGAAAGCCCCTCCCCACTTCCCAACGAACAAGAAATAAAATCTAAGTTCACATTCCAAAGACAAGATGGCACCTGGAGAGTGGCGCACCCAAAGATAGAGTCAGGAGAGAACACCATCCCCGGATGTGACGTAACTAATAGCTTACTGCGCCTGTGTGGAATTCGCTACATAGATAAGAAATAACTAATCAGTGTGTTCTGGTAGAGATATTGCCTTTTATAGAAATACTATATAATTTCTTATCCAATAAGAACTATTGCAACCATCCTAGTCATTTTCTATATAATCTATTTTTTATGTAGTATAAATAAAGCCTGCATGCAAGGAGGAGTCATAAGTGCTTTTCCGATGTGTGGGGTTACCGTCAATTTTGCGTCAAATTTGCTAACTTCATTTTGTTCTTTCATTTATTTGGGACTGATCAAGTATAACAGTCTCAGGGACTGCACAGTGTCCATAACACCATCCTTGGTGTGGAACAAGTGGAGATCTTGCTCCGCCAGATGAAAGCACTAAGTTTGTGAAATAAGACAACCAAGAGTTGCACCAGATGTTGGGCTTTATAACATCAAAAATATTAGTATTAAATATTATAAAGATTAAAAAAATAATCTTCAGCACTTTAGTGCTTTCTAAGAAGCAAGCCTCACTGGCCTGACTATACCACAGTGAGAACCTCAGGCAAAAGGCTTAGGCCTATCTGATTGATCTAATTAGTCCCCAAGCAGCTGCAAACTTTAAATCTTGGGTTTTATAGAATGAGACTGGAGCAAGTGTGCAGAATGCATAATCCATTAAGCCTGTTTCTCGCTTCCCTAGGGAAGCCTCATTAAGGAGCAAGGACCAAAGTATCCCAAATCTGGAAGCACATTGGTGAGGCTGTGCTGCAGACCTAAAGTCCTGACGTTCCAAATTAATCAGTTTATTAGCACACTTAAGGACAGAATTATTCCTATGTGCCCTGATTGGATGGGTTCCAAAAGAAGAACAGGCCATCAGACCCAGAAGGCCCCTCAATGTATTCCTGTTCCAACTCTGAGGCTGGTTTCACACCAGCACGGCTGTGGAGCACTCACGCTTTCGGGCGAGCACCGCAAATCCGCCTGAAAAGTTGCCCATAGTGATCTATGGGCGATTTCACATATGCTTTGTGCTTTTGCGGAGCACTCTGAGTGTTCTGCAAAAGACTTGCCTGCAGCGTCTTGAGGCCGCAGCTCTTGCGATTCCGGTTAGGCCACTCTGTTCCCTCCAATCCCTGCACATTCTACCCCATAAAAACAACGCAGTTCATTGCCACAATGCCGGTGATAGCCCTTGCTGTGGGTGTTATGGTTGTGTTTATTATGAAACTCTAGTGTGTATGACCCGGATTGACCTTTGACCCTGCCTATGAACATATGTTATTACTATAAACCCCTGACCTCACATTCCCTGACCTCATCTCTGCCTTCTCCTTCTGTATCGCGACCCTTGCACCTGTGTATGAACTTCGGCCTGCCCTAAACTGTTTTTGGTATATACTGCACCCTGCATCCGCCTGAAAAGTTGCCTAGAGTAATCTATAGGCACTTTCACATATGCTTCGGGCTTTTGCGGAGCACTCTGAGTGTTGTGCAAACGCCTTGCCTGCAGCGTCTTGAGGATGCAGCTCTTTCAATTCCACTCCACAGAATGGAAAACGCAAACGCTACCGCCCTCCAGACACTGAACACAGCGATTGCGGGGCACTCACCCAGAAGCGCTAGCTCCCCACAGTTGCGCTGGTGTGAAACTAGCCTGACCATGAGCCATAACTGGAAAGCCCAGACTGACTCTGTACTGGCTGCTCCCACTCCAAAATGTGAATGTGTTATAATAAAACTGCAACAACTCACATGTTTAAGGGCCACTGTCAAATTGTGTGTGCTCGGCGTCCTTAAAGATAAGTTTAAAACAATAACGCAGCTAAGGACAATAATCGTTGAGTAGACCATTACAAAGATCAGGTACCTGCAAGAAAAATAACTGTTAGGATCTTAAGTTAGGATTCATTTTCTCTACAGATATATGCAATCAAACCTTTGTTTTTCTACCTGTTAGACATGTTTGTTGCTTAATAATGGTGGTATTGGTGGGTGGTTCTACTAAGGGCCTCCTACAACAACTACTAATTTCCCAGGGCAACTTGCCATTTTTAAAGGATCTTCTATTAGCCTGCAAACTAAAAACCTTCCAAACTTGTGGTACTCAATGTAAATACTTGTACTTGTTCCTATAGGGGGGCTACAAATATCCAAATAAGGATAGGTATATGATGTTTGCAAGCCAGGAGATGAGGCACTGAAAAAAACACTCTACCCCACTCTTCATTGCTCACTTTGTAACAAGCCTTACCACTCAGATGACTTCTTCATCAATGCTTTCAGATAGAAGGCATATCAATGTACAGTATAGCCTACAGTATAGTCCTGTAGGGGGCCCACAAATATTTAAACATTAATAGGATGTCCTGAACCAGTATCAATCATGGTAAGACCCAATTTATTTCTGAGCTAAAAAAAAAACCAAAAATTCTAGGCACAGAATAGGCTTTAGGGAAAGTCCATGGGTTCGCTATCTGAAATAGGCCCTTCAATTACTCTGATAGATCATGGATGTGCACAACAGCTGGAGAAAGGCCTTGTTTCCAACAATGCTCTGGTTTCAACAGCCATGCTGTCAAAGCCAGTGACCATAAACTGGGGTGCTTAAGAAGAAGGCCCTAAGAAGGCAAGCCTATATGCTGGAGCATCCTAGGCTCCCACTAGGTTGACTATGCCTACTTTTCAGGTCCTACTTGGCCAGTTTGGGGTCACCAGAATGGTTATAACCTCCTCCAACCTAAGATTTTCTTCGTAAGTTATTTCAGATCAGCAGTTAATTACTCTGATCTCCTAAACTCGAGCCAGTTGGGATCTAAAAAGGAGTGTGAATGCTTAGTAGTTCTCTAAGCTAAAGTCTATCTCTGTAATGTTGCAACTGTATTAACCTCCACCCATGCAGAGGCATTAGACCCTCAGGAATCATACATGAATTTTCCTAGATTTCTATACGCAGTGAAGGGCTTGAGACGAAAAGAAGAAAGACTCTATACCACGTTGAGCTCTGAACTTTCTACCTACACAGTGGTGCGCGGTTATCGCGCGGTTGTTACGCTGACAACCCATTTTTTGTCTGGTAAGTGTGTTTTATATTGCGCATTTAGAAGGATTTTTATATCAGTATTACACTATGCACCACCTGGTGTGTGTTCTTTTGTTTTTACATGGTGATTCAAATAAATGAGAAATACAGATTTTAAATAATTTATGAGAAAGATTTTAATCATTTATATGAACATTTACTAAACCTCTCTGGAAAGCCGAAAGAGAACTGTTTAATCACTACGAAGATATATGAAATTATAAGCGCTTGCCTCCTTATACATCTGGTACGTGTTTAAAGTAACAGGTGGT
This sequence comes from Gastrophryne carolinensis, assembly GCA_027917425.1. NCBI lineage: Eukaryota > Metazoa > Chordata > Amphibia > Anura > Microhylidae > Gastrophryne > Gastrophryne carolinensis. The sequence goes on along the minus strand of CM051238.1, from coordinate 437,948,778 downwards.
GGATTGAACACCAAGTTTCTAGTTACCCACGTGGTGATTAATTAGAGATCAGTCCCGTGGAGAATACACATAGATTGTTATGTGTTTATACAACTGAGCTTTAAAAGCTACAGTAACAAGCTTTCATTCTCCTGCGCTTTGGACAGCGTCTTTAGATAACAATTATTATTAATTACTGTATAAATACTAGCGCGTATTCACAGTATATATTTTTAATATCAATATGTATAGGATATAGAACTATAGAAATGTGGGGAGACCCTGAAATCCCCAGAAGAACCCAATGAGTTGCTGCACAGGCACAGTTAATGAAACAGCTAGTTGTTTCGACAGCAGTTTGTAAAAATCAAGTTATGAGCCAAAATCTTGCAGGGCAGATTGGACCTAAATCTAAAATTTTTCATGCAACAGAAATAAACTACTAGGCATTGAAACCAGGCTCTTGAGCTAAGAAACATTATGGTAACGTGAAGATAATTATTGCAGAATGTTGGCATAATTAAACATTTAAGATCTTTGACATCAAGGTTAGGATGTAACCTACTTGCCAATAAGCGGGACAGCCAGGGAAGTCTCGGGAACCTTCTGAGCAATCAGGAAGAGGAACACAGTTTGGGCAAGTAGAACTGAGATAGAGAGAGTACACTTCTGACCACCGGCTAGAAGTAAAAAATGAGAGACCGTTATTTCCGTTATCAGATCTATCAAATGGTCAGACCACTAAAGTATTTATATATCTGGGCAGTTTAAGCTTTAGGTCAACCATCATTCTAGTTTTCTGGTTTAATAGCAGCTACATTGTATACCTACTCCATGTCCTCTGCCTAATTTGTGTTTGGCCAGCAGGTTCCTACCACTGGTTGGGCTAATTCATTAATAGATGCACCACCGTCCATCACCATTCTCATTTTCTTCCACATTTGGTTGACTTACCCTTAGCTGGCAGGAAATATACGAGAACCACCAGGGAGGAGATGAGAACACAGGGCACAATGATGTTAACAACATAGAAAAGAGGCTTTCTTTGAATAACTAGGCCAAAATTGATCTGTTGATATTCAAGGTCTTCTTTTGTGTAGCGCTGGTTGACATACTTCCAAGCAGGACAGTGTTTTATTGCCCATTCTCCGTTCTCTAGTTTTAGTTAAAGGAGACAGGAAAATGAAGACAGTGTAAGGTCGGTGGATAGTCTGCTGGTGAGTCAATGAATAATTTACTGTACAAGCTAAAAAGCTTTACCCGTGAAGGCTTCTGGATCAATGTCCACATGCTCCAAAAGAACATCATCATTAAAAGCCAGCAGTAGGTTAATCTCTTTGGCAGTATAAGTCTTCGACCTACAAGGAGAAGTAAGCCAGTTTAGAGGTAGACCAGTTTAGAGAGGCCAGTCTCTTCAATCCAGCTTGTATATTGATTTAATTCCAACCCTTTAATTTTCTAAGGCATATAATAGAACACCCAAATAGCCCTCTTCAGGTTGTAAGCATGGAACCAAAATTTGCCGACACATGAGGAAAACAGTATTAATAAAACATGGTTTTCTCCCCTGCTTTGTAAAGATTGGCTGTTCAATATGTCTGCTTACCTTTGTTGGTGTTCAGTCAATGTGGTTTTTATAGCCCTTCCCCATGCTACAGTTCATATCAGCCCACCCTCCATCGTTCATGGGTTTTTTTATCTTCTGATGTATATCTGTATGTCTCTGCGTGATCCTGTGCTGGTAGTGTTGTACATCCTGCCGCTCTGTATTCTAAGTGTGCCATACACTCCACTTCCTTCATCATGACATCTGGGTATTCTCCAGTAGAGAGCGAACTTCTGCAGAGATGAATATGCAAAAAAGAAAGCCCCTCCCGGTCCATACATACCTGGGACCTCCCACCAACTCCCCAGTTTTCTTCTCTGCAGAGAAGACGACAAGACAGAAGATGAGGACTTCTTTGCTTACAGGTAAGCCGGGCTCGCGCCCGGCCTTCTGATTATCCCTATTACTGCCAGGACCCTTCTAAATTGCCCCATATTGAGCCTCCCAGCTTAGGCTGCGGGTCCTGGTGAAGGTAGGAGCACCCTATGGGTGCAGCAGGAGCACTGCTTCACCGTGAGACCTCACTATGGGGTAGGCGGTTATCCAGGTTTTTGGTGATCCTGGTGTGGGATGCCCTGTCCCGTTAGACTTATGGACGGCTCCTGGCTGGATTCCCCCCTTCCGGGTCCCTGATTCCCCTCCGGGGGGGGGGGGACCTGGCCTATATTTAGTTTGGGCCTGTATTTCGTTTTACCCATACCTTGTCAGTGTGAGTGTTTTTACTTGTGTGTGTGTGTCTTTGGCTGTGTGTGATATATATATTATATATATTATATTTTTCCATGTGTGGCTGTTAGTTCATATATTGCATTTACACTGCTCTGCTCTTATGTGGCTTATTTTGTGTGTTACAGGCCCTGTATATGTGCATATTAGGGGGTCCCTCCTGGTCCTGGGGTCCCTAGATATAAAAATTGTCCACCCAAAAATCCTCCCACCGGGACTTTTAAGGGGCATCCCGGGTTGCTTATGCGTAATTCCCTACGGTCTTGCGACTGACCACAAAAAATTCACCATATGGAGGCTCTGCAGGATACCGGGCTCGGGATCCCTCTGGGACAATCCGGGCCATGTGTGGGGTGTGGGGTATCCCTTACGGGGGAGAATGTGCTGATTTGTATACCATGCGCACAAAAGGCCATAACGTGGCAGTCTGGTACCCAGCCTTCCGGGGCGGCTCCTCCTGCTTCATCGCCTTCCCCTCCCCACCTGATCCGTACCCCAAGTGACATTGGTACCAGTGGGGAGTCGCTTTCTCATGTTTGGGCTCGGTTGGCCAGCATCGAGAAAATGATTGCTAGCACGGTGGGCAAGAAGGCCCAGGCTAAAAAGAGACACTTGTCGTCGGGCCCAGCCTTTGTGGGATATTGACGACGAGTCAGCTGAATTGTCCGATTATTCCCCGTTAGAGGAGGGGGAATTGTATCAGGATTCGGAGGCTACCTATGGTCAGCCTGGGGATTCCAATGTCGGGCAGGCGCCGGGAGATGCCGTTGATACGGCCACTGTTTTGTCATATTTATTGGAGGTGTTGGATATTGATCCACCTGAGGCGCCCCCTCTTAAGAAGGGGGAATTATTTGGGGCTCACAAGCCCCGTCTGGAATTCCCTACCCAGGGGCATTTTGATGTGCTGATACTTAGAGAATGGGAAAGGCCCTGCCGGCTTCCTGGTGTGCCTCAGGGATGGGATAAGAGGTATCCTTTTCCGGTGGAGGCGGTCAAGCGATGGTCTTCGCCTCCCGGGCGACATGCCTGTTTTAGGTTTGACCAACTCTTCTGTGCTGAACACCCCTGACGCCACCTCCCTTAGGATGGCGAGGATAAGCGCCCTGATCAGATGGCGTGCAACGCATTTGCCAACGTGGGCTCGGCCCTGCGGCCGGTTAGTGCATCTGCCCTGGTGTCGCTTGCTACCAGGTCCCTTATCAGGGACTGGCTGAATAACGCTCAGCTTAATCCAGGTGGCGCTGAGTTCGCTATACTTAAGAAGTGCGAATTGTTTATGGATTTTGTTATGGCTGCGATGGAAGACTCCATTGTCGTGTGTAGTAGGACGTCAGCCTTACTGGTGGCCATGCGCAGAATGGTCTGGCTCTGTCAGTGGACAGCGGACATGGGAGCCAAGAAGTCGCTCACAGCTCTCCCCTTCTTGGGTGCGCGGCTGTTTGGAGATAAATTGGATGCTGTTGCTAAAGGAGGTAAGTTACCTCAGCGGAGGAAGCAGCGCCGTCCCTTTCGGGGAGCGGGCTCGTTCACTCCTTCCTTTCGAGGGGCCAGAGCCTCTAGGGGTCTGGCCTTCTCAGGTGTCAGGGGCTTGTCCTGGAACAGAGGCAGAGGTCGGGCTCGTCCCGCAGCTGCCTGGGGTTCCAAGCCCAAGCCTGCCGTTAAACCGGCTCAGCAATGAAGGGGCGCCCTCACCCGCAAGGGTGGGGGGACGGCTGCGTCTCTTCTTCCAGGTCTGGGCCCGGGAGGTCACAGACAATTGGATCTTGGAAGTGGTCTCCTCCGGGTACAAACTGGAGTTCGAGTACTGGCCGCCCCCAAAATTCTTAAGGTCTCGGGTGCCCTCGGACCCTCAGGCTACACAAGGGCTCCTGTTAGCAGTAGAAAACCTTCTGGACATGGGGGTTATATGCCCGGTGCCTCTGTTGGAGAGAGGCAGGGGTTACTACTCCAATCTTTTCACGGTTCCCAAAAAGGAGGGTTCGGTGAGACCCATTTTAGATCTCAAGGTTCTCAACAGGTTTCTCAGAGCCAAGAAGTTCCGCATGGAGACTCTGCGCTCGGCTATCAATTCCCTTCGCCAAGGGGAATTTATGACGTCCATAGACATAGACATCAAGGATCCGTATCTGCATGTTCCAATTTTTCAGGCACATCAGAGATTTCTCCGGTTTGCGGTGGAGGATCAACATTATCAATTTGTAGCTCTTCCCTTCGGTCTGACCTCGGCACCGAGGGTCTTCACCAAGGTTTTGGCGGGCGTAATGGCTCTGCTCAGATCTCAGGGCATTTGCATTGTGCCTTATCTGGACGATCTCTTGATTTCAGCTTCTTCCCTTCAGCAGGCGGAACTGGACACCCACCAGGTGGTGTCGACCCTGGAGAGGTTCGGGTGGGTGATCAACCGCACCAAGTCTTCTCTCTCCCCGTCTCGAGTGATTTCCTTTCTGGGTATGAATCTGGATACAAGTCAGGCCAGAGTGTTTCTGCCCCAGGCCAAAGTGCAGGGGATTCAGGGCCTGATCCGTCTTCTTCTGGGCAGTCCTTGTCCCTCTATTCCGGGATGAAACTGGTGGGTCTGGTGTCCTCCTTCGAGGTGGTGCCGTTTGTGCAGTTTCATATGAGATCTCTTCAACTTCTCCTATTGATGTATTGGGACAGGAGCCCACAGTCATTGGATCAACCTTCAGGATGTCTCCCATGGTTCGGCAGTCCCTTCGGTGGTGGCTGGACTCGAGCAATCTGGTGATGGGCAGATCCTTTCTGGTCCCTTGTTGGGAGACGGTTACCACGGATGCCAGCCTGTCGGGCTGGGGAGGTTATTGGGAGAGTCATCAGTTCAGCGGAGTGTGGGGTCCCCAGGAGGCTCACACCCCCATCAATGTATTGGAGCTCAGAGCTATTCGACTGGTTCTGGCTCGGCTGACCACACAGTTGCGGGGTCTTCCGGTTCAGGTGCGTTCGGACAACCGAACGGCGGTGGCTTACATAAATCACCAAGGAGGGACTCGCAGCAGGAGTGCCCTCAGGGAAGTCTCTCTGATCCTGCACTGGGCGGAGAGCAATGTTCCTTGCCTTTTGGCATTCTACATTCCGGGAGTGGAGAACACGGAGGCGGATTCCCTGAGCAGGGGATCCTCTCGCCACGGAGAGTGGTCTCTCAACCCCAAGGTTTTTCTGGATCTTTGCCGCAGGTGGGGGACTCCGGAGGTGGATCTCTTTGCCTCGAGGCACAATCACAAACTTCTGGCCTTTGTGTCTCTTTCTCAGGATCCCCTGGCTTTGGCAGTGGATGCCTTGTCACTGGCTTGGAAGGACCTGGGCTTTCTGTACCTGTTTCCACCTGTCTCCATGCTGGGCAAGGTAGTTTGCAAACTGGTTCTAGAAGGGGCACCAGAGATTCTGGTGGCTCCACGGTGGCCAAGAAGGGTTTGGTACGCAGACGTTGTAAGGCTGGCCGTGGACCAATACCGGCTTCCCTTGCTGTCGGACCTGCTATCTCATGGTCATCTGTTTTACCCCAATTTACAAACGCTGGCTTTGACGGCTTGGCTGCTGAAACCTTCATCTTGAAAGAGGAAGGTTTGTCTGAGGCTGTTGTTCAGACCCTGATTAGGGCTAGGAAGCGGTCCTCTTCTGGCATTTACTATAGGACTTGGAGGTCCTACATTGATTGGTGTGAGGCTAGAACTTTGCCTTGCAGGGTTTTTTTCTATACCCAGGATTTTGGAGTTTCTTCAGCATAATCTGGATCTTGGGTTCCAGCTTAGTACTTTGAAAGGACAGGTTTCTGCTCTGTCGGTTTTCTTCCAGAGGTCTTTTGCTTTACACCCGCTGGTTAAGACTTTTTTTCCAAGGGGTCGCGCATGTGCGGCCCCCTCGGAAGGCTGTAGTCCCTGTTTGGGATTTGAATTTGGTCCTTTCAGCTCTGCAGGGTCCTCCTTTTGAGCCGTTACAGGATATTGCTCTTTCGGTTCTCTCTCAAAAAGTTGCTTTTTTGGTGGCTATTACCTCTGTCCGTGAGTTGGCGGCCCTGTCGATTCAAGCCCCTTATTTTGAGAGACACCAGGATAAGGTGGTTTTTCGTTTTAAGCCGGATTTCCTTCCTAAGGTGGTGTCTACCTTCCACCTCAATCAGGACATTGTTTTCCCTTCCCTGTGTCCTAAGCCTAGCAATGACAAGGAGAGGGTTCTGCACAATTTGGATGTTGTTCGCTGTGTAAAGTACTATTTGGTGATTACTTCTTCCTTCCTCAAGACGGACGCTTTTTTCGTGGTGCCCTGTGGGCCCAGGAAAGGTTGGGCTCCTGCTAAATCTACGATTAGCAAATGGATTCGTCAGGCCATTGTTGGGGCCTATTCTGCTAAGGGGAGGACTCCCTCTTTTAGGGTTACTGCGCATTCTACTCGTGCTGTTCGTGCATCCTGGGCTTTTCAGCACCAGGCTTCTGTTGAGCAGGTTTGTAAGGCTGCTACTAGGTCTTCCGTTCATACCTTTTCCAAGTTTTACAAGGTTGATGTGCGGGCTTCAGCGGATGCTGTTTTGGGCCGCAAGGTTCTGCAAGCTGCAGTGGTTTGAGTTGGTACATTCCTTACTGTTTCTGGTTCCCACCCATGACGGACACTGCTATTGGATGTCCCAGATGTCATGATGAAGGAAGTGGAGTGTATGGCACATTTAGAATAATACCGTTTTGTGAGTACTCACCTTTAAAACAGGTATTATGAGTGTGCCATACACTCCACTTCACCCCACCCTAGTTTGTTTCAGGTATTCTGGAGCTTTTATATGGTGAACCATTGGTTTTGTTTGTTACGGTTATATTTGGTTCTTCCTGGTCCCTTTACTGCTTTTGTACACTGGGGAGTTGGTGGGAGGTCCCAGGTATGTATGGATCGGGAGGGGCTTTCTTTTTTTCATATTCATCTCTGCAGAAGTTCGCCCTCTACTGGAGAATACCCACATGTCATGATGAAGGAAGTGGAGTGTATGGCACACTCATAATACCCGTTTTAAAGGTGAATACTCACAAAACTGTATTTTTCAGATCCTGGCCAGTGTTGGACCCCTGACCTTCATAATTCCATTATTGCTCCTTGACCTTATTGTCAAGAGTTCTGTATTTGCTCTCTGTTAATCCTGGTCCTGCTCCCTTGCTTTTTTGTGTTCAGTCTTTTCTGTATGTCTACCACCTGTTTCCTTTTACACATAGAATTTCCTGGGGTCTATGAATCCGGTCTATCCTAAAGCAAGATCAGAGAAACAGCCTTTTTGTTGGTATTTTGCCTCTCTGGTAGTACATACCAGTTGTCTCAGTGTCTTCCTTTCCTTTATCCCCCTAATATTGCCCAGGGCAATGCTGTCCACCTAGGGCAAGGTCAAAGAAAGTTTAGGGCCTTGTGGTTGGCCTCCATTCTGGTAGCACAGACTGGTCTGTCTATCACCTGTTTCCTTTTATTTATACTATTTCCGGTGACCTATGCATTCTGTCCACCTAGGGCATGGCCAAAGAAGCAGGAGGGCCTTGTGGTTGGCCTCTTTCTGTTCTGGTGGCACAGATCAGTTGTCTCAGTGGCTGTCTATCATCTGTTTCCCTTTATCTATACTATTTCCTAAGCATCCTGTCCACCTAGGGCAAAGTAAGGCAAACAGTAGGGCCTTGTGCTTGTTCTCTTGCCTCTCTGATGGTACAGACCAAATATATCAGTGTCTATCTATCACCTGTTGCTTATATCCATAATATTGCCAGGGGCCTATGCTTTCTGTCCACTTAGGGCAAGGTCAAAGAAGCAGGAGGGCCCTGTGGTTGGCCCATTGCCTCTGGTGGCACACACTGGTTGTTTAGTGTTTTTGCTCCCTGTACATAGTCCTTGCCTGAGCTTCCTGTTCCCAGACTGAACCTCTGATAGCTGTTCCTACTCTTTACTTCACCTACATTTCTTGTATATACCCCCCTTCAGCCTGTCTTGAAATAGAATCTACTTCCAAACCTTGGCTTGGCATCCAAACTCCTCTGGCCTTAGACCAAGTAAGGATAGTAGGGTTGATGGACAAGACAGTGAAGGACATAACAATGAGCAATGCCCGTCCTGGAAGCCGGCGGTCATGTAGGGCCGCAAAGCTACATTGAAGCTTGGAAGTGCTGCTGACTGGTAAAAGGCTTCAAACAGCGTCATGTGTGGTGGGACATTTTAATGGGTCACTTTACCCCCCTCATCTGATCCAGGTCCTAGTCCACATATTCCCAATAGCTCCTGAGCACCCAGCAATTTCATACACACACCTGGTCACAGCACAACTGCTTCGTTCCCCCAAAAGCCTCTAAATATTACACTTGAGCTGAGGATCTTACAATGTTTTGATCACCTAAGAGAGAATATTCATGTGATGGTATTGAGATCTTTTTGGGTGTTAAAAGTAAAAAAAAAAAGTCTTATGCTACTATTCTGCCAATGTTCAGCAGACCGATGTAACTGAGTACTTGGCCAATCAATCAGTGCAGCACAGCGGGTGGTTGCACACCTCAGGATACAGAAGTTCTGCTCCCTGGGGGGGGGGGGGGGTGAACAGGGGTTCAGTGCTAGTAAGATAAGACTAATCATTGTTTATGTCTTTAGATCCTTTTAACTGGAGATTTGGTGAAGCAGTGTCTCGAGGCAAAAAGACCAAGGCCCTTATTTAACAAGGGATAGCGCCAGGTAGCGAATGGTGAGCGAACGGTAATGACGCTCACCGCCACGAGAACGCCGGCTCCCCTCCGCAATCACACATTTATCAAGCTGATCCTGCTTAGCGACTGACAGAGCGCCAGATAGTGAATCATTCATCATTATTCCAGCCTCACCCCACAGCGCCAGCGAGCGACCTTGAACAGCGACAGGTATGACCTCTCGCTACCTGGCGCTCTCCAATGCATTTCAATGGAGCAATCTTTAAATATTCATAATTAATTGATATTTTATTTTTTTATTTTTTTTTTAAATGTCCAAAATTCTGTGACCACTTCAGCAATGTTAGATATTTTTTTTAAGGTAAAAAAAAAAAAAAAAAATTGTGCAGAATTGATATTACATGTCTGATATTATTCATATTACAAAATGTTTTGAAAAACATGTTTTTTTTTTTTTCAAAAAATATGGTTGTTTGGGGGTTAAAAAACTACTTTTAACACATCGCCGCCAGCGCTCTGGGGTTTAAACATGCATTTCACAGCACGATAATTTTTTGAGCGTGATTTGTTAATGAATATGCTGGGAGCCGTTCGCTATGGCCGTTCGCTGTCATGCGCTCCCATACAGCGCGGAACCTGTCAAACAGCGACTCCTAACCCCGTATTCAACATTACCGCACACCGACTGAGTCGCTGTCAACAGCCGAACAACGGCCAAGCACAGCGAATACTAGCGGGCGCTGTGAAAATAACGCTACTGTCGCTCATCTGTCGCTACCTGGCGCTATTAATAAATCGGCCTCCCCGTTTAGGCACGCTTTAGGGTTATATTAGAAGTGTGTTCCGTCCCAGGAAAAATTGTTTTTAGCTGGGATTTAAAAGAGCCTTCTAAAATGATTTTTTTGCTCTGGGCTGGACTTGAATTAACAAGTCAGCTTCCAAAACAAATTTAATTTATACGGGTTTAATCATCTAGGGATAGTGGCAGGTAGCACCTCATAGCGGCAGGCAGCGTCTGATGAACGATGGGCGCTGTACGCAAAACCACACTTATGAAGGCGATTCTGTGAGCGGCTCTAAAAGCGCCATGTAGCACCCGATTCATCATTACAGGCGGCTCAGTGTATAGCGCCGGCGCTCTAGCTTCCAATGTGCCTGGAATTACCGGTTGCTACCTGTCGCTCTCGCATACATTTCTATGGACGTTCCTTTTCTTCTGTTTAAACAGGGTTTTTTTTTGGTTTTTTTTTTACTCTGAAATAATAGTGTGACCTCTCCTGGCCTAGAAAGTGTCATTTTTGAAAACTTTTTTGATTTTTTTATATTTTAATGCAAATTTGTCATTACAGGTCTGGCGCTAAAGTATTAATTTCACAGTGTTACAACAATGTCATTCCAAGTGTTTTCGCTTTGTTACTGGTGGATATGTGTTCAAAAGACTTTAATCACACAGCGTCTGGCGTTCTATGCTATAGCGCCCAGCTTTAGAGCGCCGTCTGTTTCTTTTGTTGAGTATGGTGTGTCTGTTTCTTTTGTTAAATATGGTGTGAGTCGCTGAGAGTGACAATGAGCTGGCGCTACCTCTCGCTCCCTGCAACACTGTACTGGTGTTAGAACGCCCAACATACATCACATTAATCAATGCTGGTCAGGTTACTACAGCTACTGAGGCACTCTGTTACATCGCCCTATACAGATCACAGCTTATGCTAGCGGTCACTCTTAGCGCCTCTGTACAGGCGCTCATCTGGCGATAGCTGGTGCTGGTAGTGAATCAGCCTTCCCATGTCACTCAACAAGATATAATGATTAGGAGTGTCACTTACCGCCATGGCCCGGGGGTCCTTAACCCACCCTAGGCCTCTGAAGGAGAGAAGGTCAAGCTGTGGCCTAAGGTGGGTTACGGACCCCTGGGCCGTGGCAGTAAGTGACACTCCTAATCATTATATCTTGTTGAGTGACACTATGAATTAAATTAGTTTGGAAACCAGATATTTCGGCTGACTTGTTAATTCAATTCCAGCCCAGAGCAGCAAAATCCTTTTAGAAGGCTCTTCAAAATCCCAGCTAAAAACGAACAATTCTTCCTGGGACAGAACACACTTCTAATATAACCCTAAAGCTTGCTTGAACTTAGGCCCTTATTTATGAAGGAATAGCGGCAAGTAGCGACTGGTGAGCGGCCGGTAATGACGGGCCCCGCCACGAGAACGCCGGCTCCCCACCACAATCACACATTTATCAAGCCGATCCTGCTTAGCGACTGAGATAGCGCCAGATAGCCACTCATTCATCATTATTCCAGCCTCAGCCCACAGCGCCAGCGTCCGACCTTGAACAGCGACAGGTATGACCTCTCGCTACCTGGCGCGCTCCAATGCATTTCAATGGAACAATCTTTAAATATTCATTATTAATTGTTATTGTTTTTTTTTTTTTTTTTTTTTTTTTTTTAAATGTGAAAAATTCTGTGACCACTTCTGCCATGTTAGATCATTTTTTTAAGGTAAAAAAAAAAAAAAAAAAAAAAAATATTTGTGCAGAATTGATATTACAGGTCTGATATTATTGTATTCATATTACTACATTCTTTAAAAAATATGGTGGTTTGGGGGTTAAAAAACTACTTTTAACACATCGCCTCCAGCGCTCTGGGGTTTAGACATGCATTTCACAGCGCAAGAGCTTTTTGAGCGTGAATTTTTGAAGAATATGGTGGGAGCCGGTCGCTCTGACCAGTCGCTATCATGCGCTCCCATACATCGCGGAACCTGTCAAATAGCGACTCATCACCCCGTATTCAACATTACTGCACACCGACTCAGTCGCTATCAACTACCGAACAATGGCCAAGCACAGCGACTACTAGCGGGCGCTGTGAAAATGCTGCTACAGTCGCTCAACTGTCGCTACCTGCCGCTATTAATGAATCGGCCTCTTAGTCCTTTTGCCTGGAGATACTGTTCCACCATATCGCCAGTTAAAAGGATCTATAGACTTTACATACAGAGTTGAGGTGTGGCCCCTCAACTCAGGCAGCAGCTCCAACAAATTAGATCTTCCAGCGCTTCTCTACTATTTCAACTCTAATTAGTTTTTATGCCCAAATCCTGCTGCTGGTTTTGTTCCTCTTTAAGGAATATCTGGTGGTGAGCTTGTGGAAGAAGGTGACCTGTCCTGACAAATGTGACAGTGGACATAAAGCGTGCCAACATCTCAGCACCTTTCACCCACATGACCGGTAGTTTTCCTAAATAAACCCACTCTTACCTGAACACCAGCGTGCAATTCTGCCAGTCGAATGGAAAAAAGGTGACCTGTACAGCGCACTCACTTCTGAAGATGGCGGGCGGGAGCCAGTACATGTAGCCGGTGTTATATACCAGAACATTGGCGTAATAGGCAACTTCAAATTGGCCATCAACACTGAAAGAGAACCAAACAGATGAGATGTCTGTCTATAGTGATACAAAGTTTTGGAGTGTTTTGTTTATTCAATACATTTAAAAGTCTGCTTAATTTGCAATAATAGGACAACTAGACTTTTCTTTAAAACATTTGCCTAGTCATAGAACTGGATTTTTCATTGTTGGACAGGATATGACTTTAAAATATCTTCCATAGGATCTTCCTGGATTTTGCCCAAAAATTTGACTTGTGTGTATGTTCCTGTGAAGGATGGTACCTCGTGGCCCCGACTGACATCACTGCAACACCGGGATCACGTGGTACGGTCCCTTGATACAGGCCGTTGCATGGCCCTGAGACGCCCTTGTACTTCCACTGCTGAGGGGCCCTTTGACTTCCACCACTGAGCAGATGCCTTCCAGCCACATAGAAATGCCAACAGCTCTGGATTAGGATAGACCTTATCTGTTATCAGGCCTTTCTAAGGCCAGAAGCCAGCCCAGTAGCATCGGGGCTGATTCTTGGGGAGGTTGAGTAGGGCAATCGCCCTGGACACAACTGCCACTGGGGTATACTTTATCCCAGCTATCTTGTTTTCTCCAGACGAGTCAGGCCATAAGATAAGTCCCTCATCCCTCTGTATTGGGGAGGGGGTACTGCCTGCTGCTATGGTAGAGGCACAGCATGACCTGAATGGGACAGCAGCAGCACCAAAGGATGGATGAGGAGGAGGCAGAAGTGCTATTTTGCCTATAAAGTGCCCTAGGTAGCATATAATCTAACTGAGAAGCACAGATGTTTGAGAGTTCATGGATCAAGATAACAGAACAGACCAAGATTAAGTTAAATATTTAATCACTTTAAGAGCACACTAAACAAACTATACACATACAATGAATAGCCACATATACAGGTCAGAAGGCCGAATACAAGTGGTAAGTAACAATCCGAGTTAGCAGATGAACTATATGTCAGTTAGTTCATAAGTTGTTGAGCATGTAGAGCCTTCCGGATTCTGGTCCCTCCTGACATGTGGTGCAGCATGACCCCCACCGAAAGAAAAAACAGCTTGCCTCTCCCTTCCTTCTACATTTAAACTCCTGGATGGTTACTCCCTCCTCTGCCTGGGAATGACCTCCATCTCCTCTCCTGGGTACTACTAGTGAAAAGCTTCTAAACATAATATGGATCCTAACTAAAGATGAGTGAACTGATTCGCCAGAACCCAAGTTCGTTCCAAATTTCAGGAAAAAGTCGATTCAGCGCGAAACTTTTTGGGGTTCATGCTGACCGAATTTTCCTTGAAATGCACTCTCACCTCGGGCGGTAGAAAAACCAAAAACTCACCACCATCCACATTCCAGTGCCAAGCTTGGATCCAGTGTGCGTGGCGAAAGCTGACTTGCACAGCTGACAGTGCAGCCGGCTCCCCACTTCTTCCCTTGCACGGGGGAGGGGGGGGACCGGCTGCACTGTCAGCTGTGCAAGTCGGCTTCCTCCACCCACTGACAGTGCGTCCGGCCTCCCCCGCTCTCACCGTACTGTGTGACATGCCCGCTTCCCCATCGTTCTAGCCTAGTGGCTGGCTGCGGGTGCAAGTTGGCTTGCAATCGAACTTGCACCTGCAGCCAGCCGCTGGACCAGAACGACAGGGAAGCCAGCATGTAGGTAAGGTAAGTGTTCTCTAGTGGAATACACACAGCACAGTGGGAGCGGGGGAGGCTGGACGCACTGTCAGCGCGTGGCAGAAGCCAACTTGCACAGCTGACAGTGCGACCGGCCTCCCCCGCTCCCATCGTGCTGTGTGTATTCCACTAGAGATAAGTGATTCTCAAATGTTTGTTTTGGACGAACCCAAATTTCTTGGAGAAATTGGGCAAATTGTCCGATTTGAATTTTTAGGATGTTCGCTCATCTCTAATCCTAATTATCTGTTGGAAGGTTATAGCAAGTCGGTTCTCACACTATGAGACCAAAAACTACTGTTCCATATGGCTCCCAGCCAGAGTTCACACAACCTCGGCCCCTGGGTGTCCGGGGATGACAGGAGACCCATGCATGCACTCCTTAGTGATGTGGGGGGATTGCCTATGCACTTTAGTATTTAATGCACTTGATTTGATTGGATCATTTGATCAGAACAAAACCCAACTTGGCCAGCCCTGGGATCTAAAAGATTTCACGGCCGACTGGTGAGATTCCCCTGGGGAATCCCTATGGGATGCACCCTGTGGGCAACCCACCTGGGGCACATTAAAACTCAACTAGTCCCAGCATCTCTCAGCTCAGGCGCACTCCGGCACCTAGTCATCCAAATACAGTAGCCTGGGGGGCGGAGCAAGCCCCCATCTGGGGATGTGGCCGGTTTTGCTCACGAAACGGCAAACAACTCTGTTTGGACAAAAGCCCACACATGCACTGTAGGGGTGGGTTAAAGATGAACAAGTCAACAAAATATTTTATGGCATGGCGGAGTTTGAGGGACCCATTTTTGAAATGTACAGAAGACAGTTTCGAAAAACAAAACCAAACATGCGCCAGATCAGTGCCAGTCTGATTAACAGACACAAGAACATGCTAAACTAAACTGGCGGGGGTAATACAATATTGGTTTTATTAATGTTGCCTTCCAGATAATATTAAATAAGGGTATCTGTGTAGATGCTCATCCAACTTGTAGACCAAATGTGGCATGCGTTGAAAGCCATACTAAACTTTTCCATTTACTTACTTGTTTTCTAAGACGATGTCGGGCAACCAGACCATATCAGGTGAAATGCGTAAGACTGATATGCCGCCATAGTCCGAATCATTCCACACCATCCGGTAGTCATCCCATTCCTAAAACAGATGAAGATACACAATAGAGTGCAATTGGCACGTCTGGTCTAGGGGCCTACTGGCCTGGGAAATATGTAGCCTGCTGACCCCCTACTTACCTGCAGAGATTAAGGAGATGGGAGGTCAGCCTTTAAGATAATATGCCATTCAAAGTTAGCTGCTTAACAACAATACAAGCCAACTACAGCCCCAAATGTAGAATTTTGGTGTCATTTCTCAATCTATATCTATTGTAAAGTATTACACTAGCAGTAATTGTATAATTGTATAGTTTTGTATAATAATGTATACTTTTGGTGCCATTTCTCAATCTACATATATTGTAAAGTATTACACTAGCAGTAATTGTATAATTGTATAGTTTTGTATAATAATGTAGAATTTTGGTGCCATTTCTCAATCTATATATATTGTAAAGTATTGCACTAGCAATAATTGGATAATTTTGTATAATAATGAATACTTTTGGTGCCATTTCTTAACATAAATATATATATATATATATATATATATATATATATATATATATTATATATATTGTAAAGTATTGCACTAGCAATAATTGTATAGTTTTGTATAATAATGTATACTTTTACTGGCATTTTCAATCTATATATATGTAAAGTATTACACTAGCAATAATTGTATAATTGTATAATTTTGTATAATAATGTAGAACTGTGGTGCCATTTTCAGTCTATGTATATTGTAAAGTATTGCACTAGCAGTAATTGTATTATTGTATAATTTTGTATAATAATGTATACTTTTGGTGCCATTTTCAATCTATATATATTGTAAAGTATTACACTAGCAATAATTGTATAATTTTGAATAATAATGTAGAATTTTGGTGCCATTTCTCAATCTATATATATTGTAAAGTATTGCACTAGCAATAATTGGATAATTTTGTATAATAAAGAATACTTTTGGTGCCATTTCTTAACATATATATATATATATATATATATATATTATATATATTATATATATAATATATATATTATATATATAATATATATATTATATATATATTGTAAAGTATTGCACTAGCAATAATTGTATAGTTTTGTATAATAATGTAGAACTGTGGTGCCATTTTCAGTCTATGTATATTGTAAAGTATTGCACTAGCAGTAATTGTATAATTGTATAACTTTGTATAATAATGTAAAACTCTTGGTGCCATTTTCAATCTATATATATTGTAAAGTATTGCACTAGCCATTAAAAAGTGTTCGTTTAAAGACGTCCATTCAAAAATGGTCCTCCCCCGGCCAATGCGTAGTGGGACATTCCAATTTTGGGTGCCCCTGTGCAACAAACTTAAACCTGAACAAAAACCAACTTGGCCAGCCCTGGAATCTAAAAGATTTCAGGGCCGACTGCTGACCTTCCCCCAAGGAATCCCCATGGGATACCCGCTGTGGGCAACCCACCTGGGCCACATCAAAACTCATCTAGTCCCAGCATCTGGGCGTACTCCAGCACCTAGCCATCCAAATACAGTAGGCTAGGGGGCGGGGCAAGCCTGCATCTGGGGATGTGACCGGTTCCGCTCCCGAAACGGCAAACGACTCTGATTGGACAAAAGCCCCACACATGCGTTGTAGAACTGGGAAAAGGTACATTTTTCTGGGTGATCTGGGGAATTTCACATGGTGGGACATCCCAAATCTGGATACCCAGGGGAGGGGGAAAGAACAAAACCCAGTATAGTGATTTCTCCCCGATTCCCCTCTTTAAGCCCCGGAGGAGTTAAAACAGCACAAACCCCTTTTTACCATCCCCCCATGCAAGTGTCTTGGGCGGTGTTACCCGTGGTGACCTGGTTTTCCCACGAAGATCGGCCCTGGAATCTATAAGATTCCTGAGCCGGTTGATTTCCCCCCCCCCTCCGGGGCATCCCAATTTTGTGTGGAACCCCCCAGTTCGCCATACACACTTCTTTTCCGGGCCAACGGCGCTTGCGCAAGTCGCGGCCGCATCCCCACTATCCTTCTAGCTAGGCACGTACCAATGCAGGGCATTTCTGAATGCTGGCACGAGCACGCTACCTGTTAGAGCTTAGCAGGGGATGTGGCCATCACCGCGCTCGGACCAGCTCTCCTTAGACGAGCTGACGTGAGCGGATCTGAGCACGCTGATTGGACAGAGGCTAGGCATGCGCCATAGGACAGAGGAAGTGTGAGTGCGGGCCATCTGGTCGACTTCACACAGCGAGCATAGCACCAATATTAAAAGCCCATATACCACCAGGTCTTAATGAAACAGTACGTTTCGCCCCGTTTCTTTAACATCTAATGTATACTTGAATAGAAAGTCACTAGGTTTTCTTTTTTTTTTTTGCATTATTCTTCGTTAGTTCATTATTTTTGGAACTGGTAAGGGATATATACATAGGATTTGAATGAAATTAATCTTTTATGTTGATGTAATATATTATTGTTTTTCATGTCTTCTAGGTACTGAAATGATGCCATGTAAATGAGCCCTGGTGACTGTTCAGCGTTCAGTCGATGACTAAGCCTGGGTAAATATCATTACACTATATCTTTCGATTCAGTCTCCCCTCTGATTTTTCCCCCCCCAAGTATTATAGCCTCACCTATATATATGTCCTGAGCAGCTTGTATCCATAAGGCTCCAACAAAATGGCGCCACTGCCAGGACATATTTAAAACGGTCATGGTTGCCCTTATAATGGGGCGGGGTTATTTATTTATTTTTGATGAGGGGGATGTCTCAGAGGGGAGCCGACGTGGTACATGGAGGATTGAGTTGGCTGCCATTATGGCCGTCGCTGAACAATGCCACCGATATGCCGGTAGGTGAAGCATACTTCCGGGAACGTGGAGCGCATCTGCGCAACAGCGCTCCACGTCTCTATTGCTCATCACGCACTATTTGTTCCCTCCCTCATCCCTTCCCAGTGCTGACTAGCTGGCGAAGGGTTCTTCCTCCCTTGGGTCGCGACGCGCTTCCGGTTGTTTGGGATGCATATTTGTCCCACGCTCCCTAGAAGACACGTCGCTTCCGGTTTCTCTTAATGAGCGCTCTGAACAAACCCCCCATGCCCTCTAACTCCCCTCCCCTCTCTAACACATCTATTTCTGTCAACAATTACACAATAACAGCAACTCCCCAAGCTCGGTGCCTGGTCATTCTGAACTCTGCCCTCTCTTTCAAACCACATATTCACTCCCTGGCCACCTCCTGTCGCCTCCAACTTAAAAACATCTCCCGCATCCGTCCTTTCCTCTCACCTGACACCACTAAAATACTAGTGCATTCCCTGGTCATATCCCGACTGGATTACTGCAACATCCTTCTTTGTGGCCTACCAACTAACAGACTGGCACCCCTCCAATCTATCCTGAACTCTGCTGCTCGCCTCATCCATCTCTCCTCTCGCTCCTCCAGTTCTGCGCCTCTCTGCCAATCCCTACACTGGCTGCCAGTCCCACAGCAAATCCTGTTCAAAACTCTAACTCTCGCATACAAAGCTCTCTCCAACCAGGCCCCTCCCTACATCTCATCTCTAATCCAACAGTATCAACCTAGACGCAGCCTCCGCTCTGCTGCCGACCTTCTCCTGTCCTCCACCCTGGTCACCTCCTCTCATGCCCCCCTCCAGGACTTCTCACGTGCAAATTCAATCTTCTGGAATGCCCTCCCGCACCCAATCCGCCACTCCACAACCCTCAAAACCTTCAAAGGCGCCCTTAAAACTCACTTATTCAGACAAGCATATAATCTGGCCTAACCAATCTTCTAAAGGGCACAAAGCTCAATACTGACTGTTAGTGATCCTTCCCTCTCGTCTTCACCCCTCTTCCTTTACACTGTAAGCTCGCAAGGGCCGGGCTCTCTCCCCTATTGTATCTTGTACTCAGAATATCCATTGTCAACTCTGTAAAACTGCATTTGAAATAGTATATGTACCGTATGTTTCTACCCTGTCTGTAATTACTACTTTGTAAAGCGCTACGGAAGATGATGGCGCTATATAAATAAACAATAATAATAATAATGCCGGGAGATGTGTAGGTGCCCTCGGATGTCAGCATCCATCTATGCGCGCCACTCCATAACATCTGAATAAGGGACGGCACACTTGAAGCACACCTATTATGGATCACTGAGAAGTTTATTCTCCCCAAAATACGCGACTTACTGCACCAGAGTTCATCACCACTATCTAAGCATGTTCAATGTTTACCTTTTTATGTTTTAGACACATTGTGATTGTGCATCTCCTGTGTATGTATCTACCTTGTTGAACACAGGCCCTTATTTAACAAGGGATAGCGCCAGGTAGCGAATGGTGAGCGAACGGTAAAGACGCTCACCGCCACGAGAACGCCGGCTCCCCTCCGCAATCACACATTTATCAAGCCGATCATGCTTAGCGACTGACAGAGCGCCAGATAGCGAATCATTCATCATTATTCCAGCCTCACCCCACAGCGCCAGCGAGCGACCTTGAACAGCTGCAGGTATGACCTCTCGCTACCTGGCGCTCTCCAATGCATTTCAATGGAGCAATCTTTAAATATTCTTAATTAATTGCTATTAATGTTTTTTTTTTTTGTTTTTTTTTAATGTCAAAAATACTGTGACCCCTTCTGCAATGTTAGATATTTTTTTTAAGGTAAAAAAAAAAAAAAAAAAATTGTGCAGAATTGATATTACAGGTCTGATATTAATGTATTCATATTACAAAATGTTTGTAAAAACATGTTTTTTTTTTCAAAAAATATGGTTATTTGGGGGTTAAAAAACTACTTTTAACCCATCGCCGTCAGCACTCACCCGCCAGGGGTTTGAACAAGCATTTCACAGCGCGAGAATTTTTTGAGCGTGATTTGTTAATGAATATGCTGGGAGCCGTTCGCTATGGCCATTCGCTGTTATGCGCTCCCATACAGCGCGGAACCTGTCAAACAGCGACTCCTAACCCCGTATTCAACATTACCGCACACCGACTGAGTCGCTGTCAACAGCCGAACAACGGCCAAGCACAGCGATTACTAGCGGGCGCTGTGAAAATACCGCTACTGTCGCTCATCTGTCGCTACCTGGCGCTATTAATGAATCGGCCTCACAGTATCATTATACCATTACTTTTACCAGTGGAAAACAAGTCAGCCATCAGGTTTGTGCCAGGACGATTAAATGCTTGCTACAAGGGAAAGCCATACTTGCTACAAATCAGAGGGTGAAACCCCAACAGCGTCTAGTAAGACAATTGTGAAACAACCTTCCCTAACGATTTTGACACACGGGTTTTCTTTCCCAAAACGGGACTTACAACTTTCCAGAAGAATGTTTTTATAACGAATGTAACCATAAAAAGTGTATGAGAATCTTTTTGTATTAATAATACACTGAGGAAATTGAACTTTGACTGTATGACAAACATCTGACGTAAATAAACACAGTGATCATTTGCATAAAACGTAAATCTATCAGTGAGTGATTCGTATGTACTATAGGATCCGCCCCAACCAACCGGAACCCTTCAGTTGGAACCCAGAGTTGGGATATACGAACCCTATAGAAAGTCACTGGTAGGTCAGCACTCCATAAAATATAACATTTATTGGTGTCCTCCTTAAAAGAATGTAATCCAAAACAGCATAAAAACAAATGAAGATCAAAGGCCCAGACAACGATCTAACGCGTTTCGGACTCTGTTACGGTCCTTAGTCATAGATATATACGAACCCTATCCCCCCTTCTTTCAGCCATCAGGTACCCTTATATATATCTGGTAAACATGGGGACTTGCGATGTTGTAGAAATGTTTCTAATTTCTACAACAACTAAAAAAACTCATTAGTTGTACAACACCTCCTTGGCAACAGTGACATTCTCAGGCTTTTTTCTCATGAATTGAATCTTTTACTACCATGAGAATTTTTTTCTACATTTATTGAATCGAGGCCATTGTATGTGATTTCATGTAAATAACCTGTTGACACTACTCCGGATGTTGATACACTAGAAATGTTCCTTTTTTATTCAATTTGAGATCAATAAATATGCAATGTTTTAATCCAAGCTTGTAGCTGGTAACATTTATAGGCGGGGGTCGAAACCCAAAGGTCTTAGAGGCTGATTCATCATTAGCGGCAGGTAGCGACAGATGAGCGTCTGTAGCAGCATTTTCAGAGCGCCCGCTAGTAGTCACTGTGCTCGGCCGTGGGTCACTACTTCATAGCGACTCAGTCGCTGTTCAGTAATGTTGAATACATTGTGAGGAGTCGCTATTTGACCAGTACAGCGCTGTATGGGAGCGCATGTTAGCGACTGCTCATAGCGACCGACTCACACCATATTCAGCAAAAAAACAGCCTCACAAATCTCTGGTGCTGAAAAATGCTTCTCTGAAGCCCAGAGCGCAGGAGGCGGTGTGTTTAAAGTCTGTTTTTCAGCATCTATCCACTAGTAACAAAGCGAAAACATATGGAATGACATTGTAACAACATTGTAACATGAACACAGAAATTTTTAAAAAATCATAAAAATGTGAAAAAAAACAGCTTATTCAATGTCAGAAGAGGTCACGGAATTATTTGTGATTTTTTGGCAAAAAAAAACAAAACAAAAACCCGGTTTAAAGAGAAGAAAAGGATCGTCCATTGAAATGTATGGGACATACCTGGCGCTGTGCAAGGCTGAACGCCGGCGCTGTTCGCTGAGGCTGTGAAAATGATGAATCAGACGCTACATGGCGCTAAACAGATTCTGCTTGATAAATGTGTAATTGCGTGCCATGTCCGGCGTTGACCAGGCGCTACCTGACGCTATCCCTTCTTAAATAAGGGCCTATGTTTATAAGTTGTGGTCAACCTAAACCCAACCAAACAGCCAATTCCTTTTGCCTAGTAATGACGTCCTCCTTCTTACCAGTTGGAGCCACACGTTCGTGGTCATCGTCTCCTCTTTTTCGTTCTGAAAAGAAAAACAGATATTGTTACAGTTTCCACCTTAAAACAACTTTAAAGTGGACCAAAACCCACGGCGATCGGCCCAAGGAATCTATAAGATTTCCGGGCCGATCGATTCCCTCCCCCCGGGGCATCCCGATTTTGTGTAAAACTCCCCCAGGTCGCCCCGTACACTTACCTTGTTTCCCAGTCCAACGAGCTGCTGCCACATCCCCGCTATCCCTCTAGCAGGGCGCGTCCCCACGCCAGGCATTTGTGAATGGGCGGCGCCTTGTTAGAGGGTAGCGGGAGATGCGGCCGCCAGCGCACGTGGAGCCGCTGGCCTTAGACGAAGGCTTAGGCGACGTGACTTCAGCGGCTCTGAGTGCGCTCATTGGACGAGTGGCTGCACATGTGCAGTAGGACCAGGAAGAGGTGAGTTGGCATTGGTGACCTGGGGGGTTTCACACAGCGGGGTGCCCCGGGGGAAAGGACCAAAACCCAGGATAGTCAAAATACTGGGTTTTGGTCCACTTTAAGCTGACCCTGTATACAAGGATCACTTACCAAAGAGATGAGGTTGGTGAGGGTGAGTTTAAGCCTGACGTCAATGACATCACTGATGGATTTCACGGGACGGGCGTTCTTATCATAATTTCCGAACAGGTCCTGTATCAGTCGGGTCTCCTCACTGGCCAGTGAACCTAACAAGGAAACAACCAATCAGGTCACATCATTTCCAAATGTGCTGGAAGTTAAACCGGACCCTCATCCTGAATAAGAGCCTATCTTATATGTTTCCCACCCTGTACATACAGATTGCCCACATTAATCCGGACCTTCACCCTGAATAAGAGCCTATCTTATATGTTTCCCCACCTTGTACATACAGATTGCCCACATTAATCCGGACCTTCACCCTGAATAAGAGCCTATCTTATATGTTTCCCACACCCTGTACATACAGATTGCCCACATTAATCCGGACCTTCACCCTGAATAAGAGCCTATCTTATATGTTTCCCACACCCTGTACATACAGATTGCTCATATTAATCCGGACTTCACCCTGAATAAGAACCTATCTTATATTTTTCCCACACCCTGTACATACAGATTGCTTACATTAAAAAATCAACCCACCTGCAACTACTCTCTGGTTATAAGAAAGCTCCTCCTACTGTCAACCTGTTATAACAAAACTCCACCTCCCTTTCGCGTTTTAATGGGTGGCTTCACCCCCTGCCCTCTTCTCTACCACCCATATGGTGAATATCAGAGAGTAGGGCAGGGGACTGTGTCTGAGCGTAACCCCCCGTGACGCAGGCCTGTCCTCCACTAAGGCCGAAGGGGCATCCCAAACCCGGGAGCAATGGGGGATCCCAGCACCTGGAGCTCCCATGGGCCTGCACCTCCGGGACAGCCAGGGCAAGGAAGAGCTCCCCGGGGCATCCCCTCACCAGATCCGGACCCACAGCCGCGGAGAAGGAGACCGTGGACAGACATCCTCTTAGTTACATAGTTAATACGGTTGAAAAAAGACCTATGTCCATCAAGTTCAACCAAGGCTGTTGGGGTAGGGGAAGTTTTTTTTTATTTTATTTTATTGGGGAAGCTATTAATTTTATTTTTTGTTTTTTATTTTTTTACTGATAACCACTAATAGTAACTGTTAATGTTATTTTCTTCTAAATAAGCAAATAATCCTTTTTTGAAGCTGTCAGTGGTTGATGCTGTAACAAGCTTCTGTGGGAGGCTATTCCACAGATTTATAGTTCTTATGGTAAAGAATGATTGTCGCCTTCGGAGACTAAATTTCTTTTTTTCCAATCGAAGGCAGTGCCCCCTTGTGTTTAGAGAGGATTTTACCTGAAATAGTGTTCCCCCATATTTTTTGTATGGGCCATTTATATATTTATACAAGTTAATCAGGTCCCCCCTCAGTCATCTCCTCTCAAGACTAAACAGATTTAATTCTCGTAATCTTTCTTCATAACTAAGATCCTTCATTCCTCCTATTGGTGTCTTGCCTCCTTTCCATAGTCAGAGCGTCCTTTCTATGAACGGGTGCCCAAAACTGGACGACATATTCCAGGTGAGGGCGCTCCAGTGCCGTGTAAAGAGGCAAAATTACTCACCTATCCCGTGATTCCAGGCCTCTGCCAGGGTAAGCTACACTCTCGCTACATCGCTACCACCCTGAGGACGCCACTGTACCTCCATACTAGCCTTTCTTCCTCTCTAACTACAGACGCAGACCACCCCCAGCCCTGTTCTATGCCATCCCAGGACCACCCGCAAGAGGGTTCTGCAGTTTCCCAGTGTGGGCCCATGTTGCCCTCCCACCACCTACCTGTTAAGTATCCATTATTGTTATATATTATTATATATATTATATTATAACAGGGGGGCCTGGTGGATCACTAAACCCCTTTCCCATTTCCTTTCATGCACCTGCATCCCCCATCCCTTCCTGATCCCAGTAAAGAGGACCCCATAGCCTACCATACTTACCACCACCTACCTGGTAAGTAACCATTATTGTTATATATTATTATATATATTATATTTAGGGATGAGCGAATCGATCCGGACGAACCCAGATTTGATCCGAATTTCATGAAAAATTTGATTCGGATCGAATCCGAATTTCCCCGCGATTCGATCGCTCGAAGTTTTCCTTTAACATCCATTCATTTACATTACAGGCATTCTAAGATGGCGGACGGGACATGTCCAGACATCTACCCCGCGCCAGTGCAAGCTGGGGCAGTCACATGCAGCCTGTCAGCAGCCAGCAAGCCCGGTGACGTCACAGCGCTATTTAAGGCCGGCGGCCATCTTGCTTTTACTCATTTCTCTATTGCATTCGTGAGAGACAGAACGCTGCTGTAGGCAGGGAGAGAGACAGTTAGACAGACAGGGACAGACAGGGACAGGCTGGAGACAGGCAGGAGACAGGCAGGAGACAGACAGAAAGTCAGTGAAAAACAGGGAAAGTTAGGCAGTCACAGGGAGATTTTTTTTTTTTCATCCAGCCTGAGTGTTACTGGCTTTGTTAGCGTTTTCAGGCTGCTTATACACTAACTGTGCATATATACTGAACTGATCTCAAGTCTGCTGTGAGGCATCCCATTCTGTGACTACACCAGCCTCTATTTAAGACCATAACCATTTGCACTTATTCTAATTGAAATTAGGCCTGATAAAGACACTTTTGCTGTGCATAGCACTACTGGTCCCAGGTGCTATCCTGTTGGGACATCCCATTCTGTGACTACACCAGCCTCTATTTAAGACCATAACCATTTGCACTTATTCTAATTGAAATTAGGCCTGATAAAGACACTTTTGCTGTGCATGCCCTCTGGTTTTTGTGGCATCCCATTCTGTGACTACACCAGCCTCTATTTAAGACCATAACCATTTGCACTTATTCTAATTGAAATTAGGCCTGATAAAGACACTTTTGCTGTGCATGCTCTCTGGTTTTTGGGGCATCCCATTCTGTGACTACACCAGCCTCTATTTAAGACCATAACCATTTGCACTTATTCTAATTGAAATTAGGCCTGATAAAGACACTTTTGCTTTGAATAGCACTACTGCTGCCTGCCAGGTGCACTGCTGGTTTTTGTGGCATCCCATTCTGTGACTACACCAGCCTCTATTTAAGACCATAACCATTTGCACGTATTCTAATTGAAATTAGGCCTGATAAAGACACTTTTGCTGTGCATGCTCTCTGTTTTTTTTTGGGCATCCCATTCTGTGACTACACCAGCCTCTATTTAAGACCATAGCCATTTGCACTTATTCTAATTGAAATTAGGCCTGATAAAGACACTTTTGCTGTGCATAGCACTACTGGTCCCAGGTGCACTGCTGGTTTTTGGGGCATCCCATTCTGTGACTACACCAGCCTCTATTTAAGACCATAACCATTTGCACTTATTCTAATTGAAATTAGGCCTGATAAAGACACTTTTGCTGTGCATAGACTTACTGCTGCCTGCCAGATGCACTGCTGGTTTTTGGGGCATCCCATTCTGTGACTACACAAGCCTCTATTTACTACTATAACCCTTTGCACTTATTCGAATAGAAATTAGGCCTGATAAAGACACTTTTGCTGTGCATAGTAGTACTGCTGCCAGGTGCACTGCTGGCTGTTGGGGCATCCCATTCTGTAACATAGCATACCCCTCTTTATTTACACTAAGCAGCTCTCTTATTTACACTAGGCAGGCCTGTTGGAGGCTGAGTGTTACTGCTCACTTTTGGTGTGCATTATATTCTGTTTCATATAGACCCACCGCTGCCTGGGGGTTCTTAAAATATCACCTACTACCACGCCAGTTAGACTATGTCGGGCAGACAAGTGCCTGGAAGTGAAAAGAGGAGTGGCAGAGGCCAAGATTCCGCAGGCAGAGGTCGCAGCAGACTGGGGGCCAGTAGCAGCAGGAGTCACGCTGAGAGACCTAATCTGCCAGTATCTCCTACCGGTCGGGTCTCCACCAGTAACGCATCTGCCGTGGTAGATTGGTTGATGCGCTCATCAACAACATCATCACAACTTACGTCTGAGACCCCCAGTCTAGGGTCGGTAGGTTCCTCTGACACAACCCTGAGTTGGCATGCCCCGAGAGCAGTCCCTGTCCTCCCATTGCCTCTGTCCTATGCCGTTCCCTCCCCTAGCGACGTATCCAATGCTTTGGGTTCAGCTCCACTCTTTAGTGAGGAGGACGATCAGATAGAGGACAGTCAGCAGCTACTGCCCAGCCAAGAAATGGAGGTGGCTTCTTTAGCTAGGCAGACAAATAGTGATGTGGACAGTGTCGTGGGTGCTGCGAGCGTTCCAGCTCCTGCGCCAGACACTGTTGACGAATCCACAAACATCAGTGACGTACAGCCACAACTCGGTGATAATGATGATGACGATGAAGCCGATCGCACTTGGGAGCCGGGTGATGAAGGGGCTTCATCGTCATCATCAGGAGAAGAGGGGCGCAGGTTGCCCCGGAGTCAGCTGCGGAGGCAGCAAGGTGGTAGCAGTCAGCATGGGGGCACAATTCCAAAGGCTGGAGCCGGCCGGGGCCGGGGCCGGGGTAGAGCACCTGCTGTGCGGCAGTCTACCTTATCGGGAGGTAGTGGAGCAGGGGTTCCTGGAGTTGGCAACAGCAGCAGTGAATCAGTGAGGCCAGGGGGTGGGAAAAGTAGCTACTCGGCAGTGTGGCAGTTTTTCCTGAAGCATCCGCAGGAGAGTAACATGGCCACATGCAAGATATGTAGGCAAAAGGTGAAGCGTGGCCAGGGTCCAAATGTTGGCACCATGGCCCTGCGTCAACATATGATGCGTCACCATAAAGCGACCTGGGAGAACCGAGGCTCCCAAGGGGTGGTCCAGTCTGCTTCCTCACCAAGTGGCACGCCGCTCCCAATTTCTGCCAGCCAAGGCTCCAGCACCTCAGCCGAAGGCAGCTGTGCGTCATACCCATCCTCTGTCGCTCTTGCTCCTCCTCCTCCTCCAAGTCATGCATCCCGGCAGCAATCCATCAGCGAAGCCATGTCCAAGAGACAGCAGTATGCGCCCACTCATCCTACGGCGCAGAAGCTGAATGTGCTCCTGTCCAAGTTGCTGGTGCTGCAGTCGCTCCCTTTTCAGGTGGTGGAATCTGCACCTTTCAGAGAACTGATGGCTTGTGTGGAGCCGAGGCGGAGAGTCCCAAGCCGTCATTTCTTTGTCAAGAAGGCAGTACCAGCGCTGCACACTTTTGTTGAACAGAAGGTGGGCCAGTCCTTGAGCCTGTCGGTGTGTAGCAAAGTGCATGGCAGCGCCGACATCTGGAGCTGTAACTACGGTCAGGGACAGTACATGTCGTTTACGGCCCACTGGGTGAATGTGGTCCCTTTGCAGCAGCAGCAGCAACTTGGACAGGTCACGCCGCTTCGGCCTCCGCGCTCCCTGCCCGTTGGGCCTGTGACACCGTGCGACTCGGCCTCCTCATCCTCCGCCATCTCCTCACCCTCCACTGTAGGCTCAAGTCTCAGTGCCCCTCCAGTCTACCATGTGTGCAGGGCGCGGAGGTGTCACGCAGTGCTTCACATGGTTTGTCTTGGCGAACGGAGTCACACAGGGGAGGAACTGCTTAAATGTATTCATCAGGAAATCCAAACATGGCTTACTCGAAGAAAACTTAAAATGGGAATCATGGTTACCGACAATGGGAAGAACATTTTGTCTGCGCTGCGCCAAGGAAGCCTGACCCATGCCCCCTGCATGGCTCACGTCTTCAATCTGGTTGTCAAGCGGTTTCTGAAGTGTTCTGCAAGACATCCTAACAACTTCAAGGAAACTTTGCATGCACTTCAGCCACTCATACACCGCCAAACACACCCTTCTTGAGCTACAGCGTCAGAATGGTATCCCCCAACATAGTCTGATTTGCGATGTTTCCACCCATTGGAATTCCACCCTTCACATGTTGGACCGATTATATGAACAGAGAAAAGCCATCACAGATTTCCTGATGATCCAAGCAGATAGGGGGACTCCCCTGTGTAACTTCAATGTCAACCAGTGGCAGCTCATACGTGACACCTGCCGTTTGCTCAGGCCTTTTGAGGAAGCCACTTTATTTGTCAGTCGGCAGGATTACGGGATGAACGACGTAATTCCACTGCTTCATGTACTACAGCACATGTTGGAAACCATGGCTGGTCAGGGCACTGGAGACATGGCGTTTACATCTTACGGCCACATGAACCCTGTTGGAGCTGAACTGGAGGAGGAGGAGGAAGAGGAGGAGGAGGAGTTGCCCAGCGAAACACAGTTTAGGCTTGGCGAAATGGCTGGTTTATCTAGTCAGCGGACAGGAGAGGAGGAGCAGGAGCAGCCAGAGGAGCTAGAGGTTTTTGAGGAAGGCGAGACAGAGGACCCGGGCACACCGTGGCAGTATGCAGTGGAGATGGAGACAGGTAGTCCATCCGAGTCACTTGCGCAAATGGCAGGAAGCATGCTCACGTGCTTGCGTAGTGACCCCAGAATTGTTTCCATCTGTCGGCGGGATGACTTCTGGCTGTCCACCTTATTGGACCCTCGCTTCCGGCACAAAATGGGGGAATTTTTTAAACCCACCCAGAGGGAGGACAAACTGAACTACTACAAAGACATTCTACGTAGGCAGTTGGCCGATGCCTATCTGCGCCATGGTCCATACTCTCGCAGGTCTGACTCGAGGGGACCTCTGCGCTCACCTTCCACTGCCATGGCCGCTGGGGTGGTTGGCAGGAGCAGCAGCAGCAGCTCCATCAGCAGCAGCCTCAGTCTTCAGTCGCTAATGAGTAGCTTTCTACACCCGCATAATGAGGCTACTCATGAGCAGCAGGAAAACCTGGAGCAGGACCTGAACCAGCAGGTCATGTCATACTTTGACATGACCATGCCAACACACCTTGAGGATCCGCTGGACTTCTGGGCAGCCAAACTTGATTTGTGGCCGCAACTAGCAGAGTTTTCCCTGGAAAATCTGTCCTGCCGGCAAGTAGCATGTCATCTGAGCGGGTGTTTAGTGCGGCGGGGGCCATAGTTACAGCGAGGAGAACTCGTCTGTCAACTAAAAATGTGGAGAGACTCACCTTTGTCAAAATGAATCAGGGATGGATCAGCCAGGATTTCCACCCACCAATGCCTGATGCATGCGACTAGATTCAGCATGGTGCCACGTTTTACACTTTCCAAATGGTGCAAAACGTATTTATGTCTTTAGGCCAATTTTTGGGCTCCTGCTGATGCTAACTCCAGGGTGTGATTCATCCAATTTTTGGGCTCCTGAAGCCAACCCCAGTGTCTCTTTAAAGTAATGTTTGGGCTCCTGCTGCTGCTGGCAACTCCAGGGTGTGATTCATCCAATTTTTGGGCTCCTGAAGCCAACCCCAGTGTCTCTTTAAAGTAATATTTGGGCTCCTGCTGCTGCTGCTGCTGGCAACTCCAGGGTGTGATTCATCCAATTTTTGGGCTCCTGAAGCCAACCCCAGTGTCTCTTTAAAGTAATGTTTGGGCTTCTGCTGCTGCTGCTGCCAACTCCAGGGTGTGATTCATCCAATTTTTGGGCTCCTGAAGCCAACCCCAGTGTCTCTTTAAAGTAATATTTGGGCTCCTGCTGCTGCTGCTGCCAACTCCAGGGTGTGATTCATCCAATTTTTGGGCTCCTGAAGCCAACCCCAGTGTCTCTTTAAAGTAATATTTGGGCTCCTGCTGCTGCTGCCAACTCCAGTGTGTGATTCATACAATTTTTGGGCTCCTGAAGCCAACTCCAGTGTCTCTTTAAAGTAATGTTTGGGCTCCTGCTGCTGCTGCTGCTGCTGCTGCTGCCAACTCCAGGATGTGATTCATCCAATTTTTGGGCTCCTGAAGCCAACCCCAGGGTCTCTTTAAAGTAATATTTGGGCTTCTGCTGCTGCTGCTGCTGCTGCCAACTCCAGGGTGTGATTCATCCAATTTTTGGGCTCCTGAAGCCAACTCCAGTGTCTCTTTAAAGTAATATTTGGGCTCCTGCTGCTGCTGCTGCCAACTCCAGGGTGTGAATTATCCAATTTTTGGGCTCCTGAAGCCAACTCCAGTGTCTCTTTAAAGTAATATTTGGGCTCCTGCTGCTGCTGCTGCCAACTCCAGGGTGTGATTCATCCAATTTTTGGGCTCCTGAAGCCAACTCCAGTGTCTCTTTAAAGTAATGTTTGGGCTCCTGCTGCTGCTGCTGCTGCCAACTCCAGGGTGTGATTCATCCAATTTTTGGGCTCCTGAAGCCAACCCCAGGGTCTCTTTAAAGTAATGTTTGGGCTCCTGCTGCTGCTGCTGCTGCCAACTCCAGGGTGTGATTCATCCAATTTTTGGGCTCCTGAAGCCAACCCCAGTGTCTCTTTAAAGTAATATTTGGGCTGCTGCTGCTGCTGCCAACTCCAGGGTGTGAATCATCCAATTTTTGGGCTCCTGAAGCCAACTCCAGTGTCTCTTTAAAGTAATGTTTGGGCTCCTGTTGCTGCTGCTGCCAACTCCTGCCAACTCCAGGGTGTGATTCATCCAATTTTTGGGCTCCTGCTGCTGCCAACTCCAGTGTCTCTTTAAAGCAATGTTTGGGCTCCTGCCCCTCATAGTGATGCCACTTCAACTCTCTGCAATTGTGCCGCTCTGCGATTCTATTAGCGATGCCTCTGATCTGCATGTGATATTTATTCAAAGTATTATTTAACTAACCCAGCACGCATCCTGTGCGTGTTACAGCAAGGCAGAATGGTTTACAACCCTATTGAGGCTCTAGGAGGCTCAGAAATAGCCGTTTTTAATAGTGATTCGTCGCGAATAAATTCGGGTGGAACCGATTTTTGTCGGAAAATTCGGCAAATCAGTCGAATCGAATTTTTCAAAAGTTTGCTCATCTCTAATTATATTATAACAGGGGCGCCTGGGTGGGTCACTAAACCCCTTTCCCAGTAACTAAGTCCCATTTCCTTTCCGGCACCTGCATCCCCTATCTCTTCCTGCTCCCAGTAAAGAGGACCCCATAGCCCCCCGCTGATCCAGCACCGTCCTCCTGCCTAACCTAGCCCTACACCCATCCCCTAATAAAGCCCCTTTTCTGCAGACACTGGTGTGGGTGCCATTTATTTTGGCTACTAACTAACAGAAGAACAACAACAATATAATGAAGAGATAGAGGCCGATTCATTACTAACTGCAGGTATCGGCAGATGAGCGTCTGTATAGCGCTCGCTAGTAAACGCTGTGTTCGGCTATCGGGCGCTGTAACAGAGCGCCTCAGTCGCTGTAGTAACCTGGCCGGCATTGATGAATGTGATGTATGTTGGGCGCTCTAACACCAGTACAGCGATGCAGGGAGCGAGAGGCAGCGCCAGCTCAGAGCGACCGACTCTCAGAGCTCCACAGCATATTCAACAAAAAAACAGACTCACAGAGTGTAGGCGCTCTAAAGCTGGGCGCTGTAGCATAGAGCGCCAGACGCTGTGTGATTAAAGTCTGTTTTTGAACACATATCCACCAGTAACAAAGCGAAAACACATGGAATGACATTGTTATAACACTGTGACATTAACACTTTAGTGCCAGACCTGTAATGACAAATATAAAAAAATATTAAAAATATAAAAAGTCAAAATAGTTTCTAAAAGTGTTTGTTTGCAGCCAGGAGACGTCACACAAT
>CM051238.1:437701392-437911392 GCA_027917425.1 Gastrophryne carolinensis | reverse complement strand
TATATATCGGTCACTCCGCGGGCCACAGCCGGTTATATATCGGTCACTCCGGGGGCCGCAGCCGGTTATATATCGGTCACTCCGCGGGCCACAGGTGGTTATATATCGGTCACTCCGCGGGCCACAGGTGGTTATATATCGGTCACTCCGCGGGACACAGCCGGTTATATATCGGTCACTCCGCGGGCCACAGCCGGTTATATATCGGTCACTCCGCGGGACACAGCCGGTTATATATCGGTCACTCCGCGGGACACACCCGGTTATATATCGGTCACTCCGCGGGAAACAGCCGGTTATATGTCGGTCACTCCGCGGGACACAGCCGGTTATATATCGGTCACTCCGCGGGACACAGCCGGTTATATATCGGTCACTCTGCGGGACACAGCCGGTTATATATCGGTCACTCTGCGGGCCATAGCCGGTTATATATCGGTCACTCCGCGGGACACAGCCGGTCACTCCGCGGGCCACAGCCGGTTATATATCGGTCACTCCGAGGGCCACAGCCGGTTATATATCGGTCACTCTGCGGGCCACAGCCGGTTAAATATCGGTCACTCCGCGGGCCACAGCCGGTTATATATCGTTCTTCCCCCGGGCCACAACCGGTTATATATCGGTCACTCTGCGGGACACAGCCGGTTATATATCGGTCACTCCGCAGGACACACCCGGTTATATATCGGTCACTCTGCGGGCCATAGCCGGTTATATATCGGTCACTCCGCGGGACACAGCCGGTATATATCGGTCACTCCGCGGGCCACAGCCGGTTATATATCGGTCACTCCGAGGGCCACAGCCGGTTATATATCGGTCACTCCGAGGGCCACAGCCGATTATATATCGGTCATTCCCCGGGCCACAGCCGGTTATATATCGGTCACTCTGCGGGCCATAGCCGGTCATATATCGGTCACTCTGCTGGACACACCCGGTTATATATCGGTCAATCTGCGGGCCATAGCCGGTTATATATCGGTCACTCTGCGGGACACACCCGTTTATATATCGGTCACTCCGCGGGACACAGACGGTTATATATCGGTCACTCTGCGGGCCACAGCCAGTTATATATCGGTCACTCTGCGGGCCACAGCCGGTTATATATCGGTCACTCTGCGGGCCACAGCCGGTTATATATCGGTCACTCTGCGGGCCACAGCCGGTTATATATCGGTCACTCCGCAGGACACACCCGGTTATATATCGGTCACTCTGCGGGACACAGCCGGTTATATATCGGTCACTCCGCGGGACACTGCCGGTATATATCGGTCACTCCGCGGGACACAGCCGGTTATATATCGGTCACTCCGCAGGACACACCCAGTTATATATCGGTCACTCTGCGGGCCATAGCCGGTTATATATCGGTCACTCCGCGGGACACAGCCGGTTATATATCGGTCACTCCGCGGGCCACAGCCGGTTATATATCGGTCACTCTGCAGGCCATAGCCGGTTATATATCGGTCACTCCGCGGGACACAGCCGGTTATATATCGGTCACTCCGCGGGACACAGCCGGTTATATATCGGTCACTCCGCGGGACACAGCTGGTTATATATCGGTCACTCTGCGGGCCATAGCCGGTTATATATCGGTCACTCTGCGGGACACAGCCAGTTATATATCGGTCACTCTGCGGGACACAGCCAGTTATATATCGGTCACTCTGCGGGACACAGCCGGTTATATATCGGTCACTTCGCGGGCCACAGCCCGATATATACCGGTCACTCCGCGGGCCACAGCCGGTTATATATCGGTCACTCTGCGGGTCATAGCCGGTTATATATCGGTCACTCCGCGGGACACAGCCGGTTATATATCGGTCACTCTGCGGGCCATAGCCGGTTATATATCGGTCACTCCGCGGGACACAGCCGGTTATATATCGGTCACTCCGCGGGCCACAGCCGTTTATATATCGGTCACTCCGCGGGACACAGACGGTTATATATCGGTCACTCTGCGGGCCACAGCCGGTTATATATCGGTCACTCTGCGGGGCACACCCGGTTATATATCGGTCACTCTGCGGGCCATAGCCGGTTATATATCGGTCACTCTGCGGGACACAGCCAGTTATATATCGGTCACTCTGCGGGACACAGCCAGTTATATATCGGTCACTCTGCGGGACACACCTGGTTATATATCGGTCACTCTGCGGGCCATAGCCGGTTATATATCGGTCACTCTGCGGGACACACCTGGTTATATATCGGTCACTCTGCGGGACACAGCCGGTTATATATCGGTCACTTCACGGGCCACAGCCCGATATATACCGGTCACTCCGCGGGCCACAGCCGGTTATATATCGGTCACTCTGCGGGTCATAGCCGGTTATATATCGGTCACTCCGCGGGACACAGCCGGTTATATATCGGTCACTCTGCGGGCCATAGCCGGTTATATATCGGTCACTCCGCGGGCCACAGCCGGTTATATATCGGTCACTCCGTGGGCCACAGCCGTTTATATATCGGTCACTCCGCGGGACACAGCCGGTTATATATCGGTCACTCTGCGGGCCACAGCCGGTTATATATCGGTCACTCTGCGGGGCACACCGGGTTATATATCGGTCACTCTACGGGCCATAGCCGGTTATATATCGGTCACTCTGCGGGACACAGCCAGTTATATATCGGTCACTCTGCGGGACACAGCCAGTTATATATCGGTCACTCTGCGGGACACACCTGGTTATATATCGGTCACTCTGCGGGCCATAGCCGGTTATATATCGGTCACTCTGCGGGACACAGCCGGTTATATATCGGTCACTCCGCGGGCCACAGCCGGTTATATATCGGTCACTCCGCGGGCCAAAGCCGGTTATATATCGGTCACTCCGCGGGACACAGCCGGTTATATATCGGTCACTCCGCGGGACACAGCCGGTTATATATCGGTCACTCTGCGGGCCACAGCCGGTTATATATCGGTCACTCCGCGGGCCACAGCCGGTTATATATCGGTCACTCCGCGGGCCACAGCCGGTTATATATAATTTAGTTCCTCCTTAAGGATTGGGATCTGCTTCTTTCAAATTCATCCAACATTTAATGTTGATTTGCAATAAAAAACAAAAACGCCAACATAGTGTAAAATTGCCCAGATTCCTGGTTCAGTTGCCCCCATTAGAAAGCAAAGCTGCGGTCTTGCCACCGCAATCAGCTCAGGCTCCTATCGCTCTGCATATATGTTTACCCGATGCCTTGGCCGCAGGCTCGGTAATCTCTGTCTTCCTTCGAAAGTCATGTGGTCACTAGGCTCCGCCCGACACGTTTCGTCCTATCTTCTTCCTCCTTCAGCCCAAGGAGTAGTAGCAGCTGAGCAAGCAGTAAATGCTGAAGAGTCAATTGGTGGCTATAGGGCAATAAGGACTAGAGGAAGTTTAGCAGCAGAAGATGACTATTGGCAGTGGAGCAGAAAGGTTACATCATGTGACACACTACTTTGGGGCCCACTAAGACTTTCCTACCCAAGGGCCCCCACAAACCTAGAGCCAGTCCTGTTCTTATCCAAACATTATCCCATCATATGAAGTGCCTGTGCTATTAAAGTGCATCCATTTGCAACAAATCATCCAATCAATAAATATAATAATAATAAAACAAGTGCAAGTCACACAAAAGTAATGATCAAGCTTACATAAGGTCCGCAGTGTTCGGTGCCCCCAGGGAGAAGCCGTCAACGCGTTTCGTTCTCAAGACTACATATTGTAAGTGGTAAATATATATATATATTTGAGGTGAGCAAACTTCCTGAAAATTCGATTCAGACTATTTGCTGAATTTCTCCAAGAAATTCGGGTTCGTCCAAATCGAACCTTTGAGAATCGCTCATCTCTAGTGGAATACACACAGCACGATGGGAGCGGGGGAAGCCGGCCGCACTGTCAGCTGTGCAAATCGGCTTCCGCCACGCGCTGACAGTGCGACCGGCCTACCTTGCTCCCACCGTGCTATGTGTATAGGACACTTACCTACATGCTGGCTTCCCCGTCGTTCTGGTCCAGTGGCTGGCTGCGGGCGCAAGTTGCCTTGCAAGCCAACTTGAGCCCGCAGCCAGCCACTGGGCCAGAATGACGGGGAAGCCGGCATGTCACACAGCACGGTGGGAGCCGGGGAGGCCGGCCTCATAGTCAGCTATGTAAGTCAGCTTCTGCCACGTGCACTGGATCCAAGCGCGGCGCTGGAACGAGGATGGTGTTTTTTTTTTCAGGGAAAATTCGGCACCTCGAAGCGGAAACCAGGTACTGAGTTTTGGCTCTCCTTCTGATTGCCTTTGCAATAGACCACTAACCATAGGCCTCGACTGGTGGTCTAAAGCTCCGCCCCTGTTGGTCTACTTCTAGGTGTTACAATGTGAGCCATCCCATCAAACATATTTCTCTCTCCTCTCCCTCTGCTCGTGCCCCCCCCCCAGTGGTACCGCTTCATGCCTCATTAGCATATGTATACCTGCAGTTGTCTGTGTGATTGCCATTGTGAGTAGGTATCACAGCTGGGGAAGAGCTTTGTGCTCTCAAGAACCTGTGCACCTCCCTTCTTCACAACTTGTGAAGTTCCTCTGCTAGTGTGTATAAAATTATTTGAATATGCAAATGCATTTAAATACCATGAATAGTTGTTTATACATGCAAATATTATATAATAAATATTATAGTTTTGCATTATGCTATGTAAAACTAAATGTTCATGGTTAGTGTTGAGCGAACCCGAAGCGCAAAGTCCCGAATTTTACGAGTCTGGGTCCCCAAACTCAAACTTTAGCCAGAAGTCCCTGTAGGGGTTCGGCGTTCATTCAGCCTGATTGCGGAAAAGTTGGTTGATGGGCTTGTTTTTTTTTTTTTTTGGGGGGGGGGGGGGGCTATTTTGTTCAATTCTTATCTAATGAAGAATAGCCTGACTTTTTATTTATTTTTTATTGTATTTTTTCAGTTGTAAGTGTTCTACTAAATGCTGCTTTTAAAGGCATCCCATTCAACATTGAAACTGCCTGCAGGTTTATTTTTTCATATTTTTTGGCAATTTTTTGGGCATTTTTCACTGTATACAAATTTTATCTAATGAAGAATAGCCTTACTTCTTATTTTTTAATTGTATCTTTTCAGTTTTAAGTGTATTACTAAATGCCGCTTTTAAATGCCTCCCATTTAACATTGAAACTGCCTGCGGGTTTTTTTTTTTTTCGTTTTTTTTGAGCATTTTTCGTTGGAGTTTTACTAAATGCCACTTTTAAACGCATTCAATTTAACAGGTTGAAGGTTTATTTTTTTTATATTTTTGGGAGTTTTTTTGGTATTTTTTGTTAGATACAATGTATCGAATGAAAAATACAATACTGGGATTCTCACCTGTAGAATTGTTTTCTCTCCTATTCCACTCCAGTTCATCAGAAGTCAGTAAAGAATGGCTGATGAACTGAAGTGGTAATAGAAGAGAAAACAATTCTACAGGTGAGAATCACCGAATTTTATTTTTTTACATTTTTGGGGATTTTTTTTTGGTATGTTTTGCAGATACAATTTGTCACAATAGATGTACAATTTTTTGTAAACTTAATGAATTGTAATTAAAGCAGTGAAAGTGACAGTGGGTTCTTTTTAAATTTTCCTTGGCTGTTTATTCAGTTTTTTGCAAAAAAAAAACAGGGTCCCCCCAAAGGCTATCAGCCCCAGCACCAAGCGTAAGGACTTATAACCCAGGGCTAACGCTATTGGTGGCCCCTGTCTCTGCAGGTTACAAGCCCTTATGCCCTTTGGCATCTTTTTTCATTATTACCAGAAAATATTTTTAAATGTTAACACCGCCCCAACATGTTTAAAACATGTAATTAAATGCAACACTAAAAATACAAAAAAATGCAAAAAGAAATACAATTACTAAATAAAAAGTCAGGGCATTCTTCATTAGATAAAACATTTTATCTAACAAAAAATGACAAAAATATTGCAAAAAATTATCCAGCAGGCAGATTAAATGTTAAATTGAATGCATTTAAAAAGCGGCATTTAGTAAAACAGTGAAAACTGAAAAAAATATACATCTAAACATAAAAAGTCAGGCTATTCTTCATTACATAAAAATTGTATCTAAAGTAAAATGCCAGAAAATTACCAAAAAATATAATAAATAAACCCGCAGGCAGTTTCAATATTAAATTGAATGCTGTTAAAAGTTTTTTTTTATTAAAGTATGCTGGTGAAATGTTTATTTTTCCAATATAAGAACATAACGTAGTTGTCCTTGAATTATCTCTATGCCCATTCGAATTCCATACACATATAGAATAAAGGTGAAGATAGATATCATAAATGTGAGCTGGGGAAGTACTGCTAGGCAATGGAGAAGCTCCCCCTACTTCCCCACACACTCCTCGGCAACTCAATTGGTGGATGGAAAGAAGTTCCTCAGGAAAGAAGTTCCTCAGGAACATCTCCACACTTCCCTAACATCTTGACTGCAAACCAGAAGTTCTCCTCAATTTAGTAATAAACTCCAAAGCATGGTGAAGATGTCCTCCACCCTGAACTACGTGTAGTTGTTGGCAAACCACAAGATGTCACTAAGCCTAAGGGGTAACTTTCTCCTCTATCGAAGACCTCCTGTTGCATAAAACTTCCAGACGTTTCAGTGCAGCACCACAAGGTTACTATCCTTGGTGGACAACCCAGGACAGGAACCAGGATTAAAAGCTAGAGCCCGGAGCTTATCTCCAGGATGGCTTCAGAAGTCCAATCTTTTTAT
The DNA here is from genome assembly GCA_027917425.1 of Gastrophryne carolinensis. Classification (NCBI taxonomy): domain Eukaryota; kingdom Metazoa; phylum Chordata; class Amphibia; order Anura; family Microhylidae; genus Gastrophryne; species Gastrophryne carolinensis. The sequence continues at coordinate 437,904,615 of CM051238.1, read as the reverse complement.
ACGAGGTTGAAGTTATTTACAGACGTCTTGCTATTTCCTGTGTCATCTTTGGAATCTGTTCTCTGTGTTCTTCTATTCCCCACGCTCCCCTCCAAGAAGCTCAACCACAGCTGTCACCAACTGCTTCTGGCCACAGACCCTTCTCTTGATTTGTCCTTGTTGGAGAAACTTTGCAACAGCTTAAATCTTGTCTTTAAAGGTGATTAGTGACTTTTTCTAGATTTACTACAGTTTACAGCTGTTATGACACTAGATGGCGCTATGACCAATGCTTAACTGTAGAGTCTGCATTTTACTGTGTTGTTATTTCCTGTGCTTGCAGTTGCTCTATGGTACTTCCTTCTTTTCCTGTCTGTTTTTAGGCACTTTGTAAGGTGAAATTCTCTTACTGCATTCATGTTCCAGTAAAGGCAGTTCCTGTTATACCACTAATGTCTATCTGGATTATGACTACACCCAGCACTCACACTCTGCAACAGTCCTCACAATAAATGTTTGTGCTGATGCGGGGCGATCTGAATTTACTTCCAACGTTCAGCAATATTTTGGCTTTTAGTCACACACCTCGTGTTGGGGCCCCTTAAAATGGACCAAAACCCACCATGGAGTCTATGAAACTCCAGGGCAGGCATACAGGGCTGGCCAATTCGCCTTTAGTTTGGGTTTTGGTCTTTTCCCCACGGGCACCCCGATTGGGGGTGTCCCGCTGTGTCAAACCTCTCAGGTCGCCCGAAAACTCACCTCCATTCCCGGTCCGACAGTGCATGTGCGAGCAGCAGCCGCATCCCCGCTATCCCTTTAGCAGGGCACGGGCCCGTTCCAGGCATTTGTGAATGGCTGGCGCAGGCACGTTACCTGTTAAAGGATCCGTCCGCCAGCGCTTGGATCCGCTCACCTTAGATGAGCTCTAGGACGAAGAGGCTCGAGCGGATCCGAGCGCGCTGAATGGACGAGAGGCTGTGCACGCACCCTAGGATCGAAGAAGGGGGGGTGAGATCAGGCGACCTGGGGGGTTTCACACAGCGGGGCATCACCAATGGGGTTCCCGGGGGGCATGGACCAAAACCCAGGATGATCAAAATCCTGGGTTTTGGTCCACTTTAAACTAAAGGTGAATTGGCCAGCCAATGAAGCCTCCACTGCATCAGGGGTTGTTAGTGGCTGGGGACTCTGGCATTCTATCTGCGTAAAATGTCTCTTTCAGCATCGTCAACCAATGAGATTCAGGAACTCTTCCAGTAAAGCATAATTTAAACCCAATAAACACAGAAATAACTGCAAAAGATTCAAATAGTTCAAATATATCTCTCGAATGTCTTTCCACCACGTGGCTGCAAAATCCAAACAAATGTGTCTCCTTGCTGGCCTGCCCCCGTCAAAGCCTGGACCAGAACAAATGTTGGTGGAGGCAGGTGGTGGAGGCCCAGGGGCACGTGCCCCCCCCATAATCCAGCCCTGTATCCTTATACCAACTTTCGCCACGTGGCAAACAACAGTGCGCCGTTTTGTTGTCAGCTGCGCTCCTCTCGCTTTAATTCTCCCCTCGATATCTTGCTTTCAATCCTCCACATGTATTGCATCCTAAATTATAAAACACCATAGACCATAGTGCAATATTGCTTTAATATGTTTTAAAGTGGATCAAAACCCAGGATTTTGACTATCCTGGGTTTTGGTCCTTACCCCTGGGGCACCTCGATCGCTGTGTGAACCCCCCCAGGTCACCCGAAAAAACTCACCTCTTTCCGGTCCTATGGCGCATGCGCGGCTTCTTGTCTAATTAGCACATTCGGATACGCTCCTGCCCCTTTGTCTAAGCCTTCGTCTAGGGCTCTCTTCTAACAGGGAGCGTGCTCGCGAAAGCCTGCTGCAGGCACTTGCCTTGCTAGAGGGATGGGGGGGTGAATCCGTTGCTCACACATGCGCCGTTGGACCGGGAAAGGTGAGTCTATGGGCCACCTGGGGGGGTTTCCACACACCGGGGCATCCCGATTTTGGATGCCCTGGGGGGAGGGAACCAATCGGCCTGGAAATCTTATAGGTTAAACTATACCAGTAAAACTCTGGCTCTTGTAGGGAGCCTCTGGACGTGCGATGATCTTTGGTGGGAGGAGCCTCACACACCCCGCAGGCAGTGGCGGAATGGAACCAAAAATCAGCCCGGGATTTTAGCAGCACCTGGCCTGCTCATGACCAGCCAGTGGTATCTCTTGTGCTTCCTGGGCAGCCAATCAGTGTGCTCCAAGGCTGAGGCTGTATCATTAGGTGAGAGGACATGGGCCGTCATGTGAACAATATCCAACATGCATAGGTACTGCCAAGGTGTCAAGGGAAGAGCTGCCAAACTCCCCAAAGTAAAGCATGTGCATAACGGTCATTTTACTTGAAAATTTCAGCTCCGCAGACAAAGGCCCTTATTCATCAGCGATAGCGCCAGGTAGTGTCTGACGAGCGCCAGGTAGCGGCAGCTAACGGCGACTACCGACTCAAGTACGCCCGGCGGCGGTCACAATGACGCATTTATCAAGCTAAATGAGGCTAACGCCGGCGAGAGCGACGGCTAGCGCGGCATTCATCATGAAGCCGCCTGGACCGAACAGCGCCGCTGCAAATTCCTTCACAGCGACACGTATTACCTGGCGCTACCTGCCGCTCTCCCATACATTTCAATGGCAGACGCTGCAATGATTGTTTTTAGTGGTTTTTGTGGTTTTTTCTTTGGTCCCAAATTCCACACATGTTTATATTGATATGTTTTAATAATCTGGCTGGTTATTTTTATGTATTTGAATTTTTTTTTATTTTTCACAATGTAATGTTGTGAGTGACATGGGTATTGCATCTCCTCCACCCTAACTCATTGGCATCAAAATCGCTTGTTTTCAACACAAACGGGGCTTGTAAAGCTATTTTGTAGCCTGTCAGGTTGGGCGGTCACGTTCGCTCTGCGAAATTGTCAGCGACCAAGCTATTCGGCAGCCCTGTCTTTGATGAATCTGTGTTGGTCAGTGTTTGTGCAGTCGCTGTTTTAATTCGCTATGTGGCGGCGCGAGCGTCGCTGTGCCTCGCTGCGCTGCGTTGTGCGGCGCTGTGCTGTTCATACATGTGCCCTTCTGCCATTTGCAAGGAATTCACTTCCCGCGACCCCAGTCGTTGTTAATGAATACACTGTAGTTGTGAGCGTGGCTGCCCACAGATTGCAGGATAACATTCAGTCGTACCAGCTCATAACAACCCGTTATGCATTCTCATGTGTGCCACATTTTCAGGTAGTTGTCTACTTTGATTGTGTGATGACTTTTGGATTGATTCAGATTTGTATATGTAAGGCCCAAGGTGTATGCTTTAGAAGGTCCTATGCATTACAGTATGTAGAATCCCCTGCTAAATCAAGCTAAGAATTCTTGGCGCCTTTGGCCCTAGCTTGTTTTGCAGCGTCATTTTAATGTATTTCCGCCACTTAGCGTGTACATAGCTGATATTAGCTTGTCCCTGTTGCGCGCATGTTTGCTTTTGAATTTGGAAGCACAGTTGCTTGCGTCATATCCGGTTCCGGGATCCTCCTTTGCGTTTCAACGCCACCTTAAGGTAAAACTGTCTAGCGCTTATGCCAATAGCTTGTTTTTCTGCGTCATTTTAATGTATTTCCGCCACTTAGCTTGCACATAGCTGATATTAGCTTGGCCCTGTTGCGCGCATGTTTGTGTTTGAATGTTGAAGCACAGTTGCTAGCGTCATATCCGGTTCCGGGCTCCTCCTTTGCGTTTCAACGCCACCTTAAGGTAAAACTGTCTAGCGCTTATGCCACTAGCTTGTTTTCAAGCGTCATTTTAGTTTTTCCGCCACTTAGCTTGCACATAGCTGCGAATAGCTTGTTGCTGGTGCGCGGAGCGTTTTTTTTTTTTAAACTTTTTCCCAATGTCGCTTGGGTCATTTCCGGTTCCTGTTTCCTCCTTAGCGTTTCCAATATGATGCCCAGAAGGCGAGTCATGCGCCTCCCCAGCTCCTCCTCAGACTCCGACCCCACCACCCCTCCCCCACCTCCCCAACCTACCTCACCTTCCTCAAGCACCACCCCTCCCACCCCTTCCCCTCCTGGGCCTATTAAGGCCAAGCGCACCCGGGTGGATAGTCGTGTCAATGGCCAGGTGGTAAAAGTGAGTATTTTTTTGTTTGTCTTTTTAGCTGAAAAGTTTCAGAACACACAGGGGGGATTGTTTATGAAAAATTTTGCTTTTAATAACACATTTGAGCAATCCTCGTGGGGCATCCCCATTGTGGATGTCCTGCTGGGATGCCCCCCCTGGAGGGCCCTAAATATTACCTCAGTCCCGTCCCATCTGTGCATGCGTTAGCTGCGGATGCCTATTGCGCTTACCTCTAGCAGGGTGTACCCCTGCGCCAGACATATTGTAATTTTGGGTGCAGGCGCACTCCCTGTTAGAGTCAAACGCCACATGCCAACTTTGCCGTGCATACCCAGCTGAGCTGGTATGCACGTCCCAACGGCCTTGTATGCGCATGCCACAGCGGCGCAGAGCCCTGTGTTTTGCTGGGGGAGTGACGTGGGAGTGGCCTCAGTGGTGTATTTGTGGCCTTCCAAGGGGGTTGCAGACAGCGGAGCACCCACAATTGGTGTGGCCCACCAAAGTGCACACAAACCCAGAATAGTCATAATCCTGGGTGTGGGTCCACTTTGATGTGGTCTATGTATAACTGTTTATGACTGTTTTCTGATGTCATGTATTTATGTTATTTTCTTTGTTGTTTTTTCCTAGGACTTCTGCCTCGCCGAATATGACTATGCCCGTGGAGGAAAGAAACGCATAGCCATGGAGGTGAAGGCCACAGTGTCCCGGCGCTTCCAGACCGAGCTCACAATACGCTCCATACAACAAAAGTGGTCCGATTTCAAGCGCCGGGACCCTGAAGGCGTGTACCGCCTATATGATGCCTACGCATCAGGTAAGTTAAAGCTTATGTTATGTTTTGCCTTTGTGCAGAATCATCTGCTAAGCTGTGTCCATTTGTGCTCTTTAGATTAATTATTTTCTTTCACCCCCTCCACACAGATAAGCGTCCTCCCCTGGGGAAACGTGGGAAGGGATTCCTCCCCCGAACCAGGCAGGCGGGCTCGGGGGAGTCATCGGGGGAGGGTCCCTCCCGCGGGTCCTATTTAGAGGACCCAGGGGAGGAAGGGGATGACGCCCCAGAGGAGTGTGCTGCTGGGGGGCTGGCTGGATCAAGCCTCAGCTCCTCACACTCTGAGTCTGAGGACTCTCACCAGGCAAGGGGCCACTCTCAAGCAGGGAGTGAGAGGGAGGAGGGTGGCCCTTTGCCTGGTGGATCTTCCGACCAGAGTGTGAGGAGCCGAGGCTCCCCGCCTCCTCCTCAGAGCCCTCCCTGGGCTTCAAGTGGCGCTTCATCCCCTGGTGAGTGTACATTTTTTAATTGTTAGTCTGTGACAGGTTTCATCTTGCAATGTGTCCTTAGCCCTTGCCATTCCTCTCTAATTTGCAGGGCATCATATAGGCGGCACCTCCATGGCATTTTGGCGTAGGATTCTCCACGGGCATAGTCATGGTAAGTGTTTTTGGTTACCCATCACATTCCCAATGTTATTACATTCATTCAAGTGTACCCAAAAACATTGATGGTGCTCAGTTTCTGGAAGCTTCCAGGACCAATCACATCCCTCACCCAGGGCCCCCCCCACCCCAAAAAAACCACAAAACTCCTTACCTCTTTGGGGGTTGGCAAAGCCACCGTCCAAGCCTCCTGTGTGACACTGTAGATGTGTGTGCGCCTGCGCTCTTTTTCAAAATGGCCTGCGCGTCCGCACACACTCGAGGAGTGATGTGTGGAAGGCAGCGGGCGCGGAGTAAGTTGGCTCATGCAAATTGTGTGGCTCGGCCAAAGTGGACCCAAACCAAGATTAGCAGCAATCCTGTGTATAGGCCCACTTGTAACAGACACATGTTTCCTGGTCCATTGTCACAGCTGGTTTGATAAGGTACCCTAACCTCACAAACCCCACTACAGTGCTAGCCAACTGTCAACCACCCCTATGTTTCTGCCAACACCATGATGGGTGTTTGCATTTCTTTTCTTGGGTTAAGTTGTTCCCGCTCCAACATGTGGCCCACTATTAACATTAGCCAAACAACTGCAAATGATTCCTTTAAATAGCACTGTCTATGTTATTTGCACATTCTCTTTAGGGATACATGTGTGAAGCCTTACAAATTGACATTAACTCATGATCCTGGAAATATGCTAATTTAGGTCAACCTGTATGTAACCATGCAAGCCTTTGCATTTTCAGACTCAATAACCAGATGGATGTCAAATAGTCATGTGTCATTTGCCCACTAATTGTGTTTTTGCCTTTTGCTTTATGTTGACAGATGTTGCGACGCAGACGGAGCCAGAGACCCTCCTCCCCACCCCAGCTCCAGGGACGGCCAGCAGCATGGGCCCCCGCCACAGCTGCGATGGTGAGTACATCCCACTTCATATGCCTAAAGACTTGTGAAACCTATGTCTTCTAGTCACATCAGCAGCCAATTCAAATTTACCTATGTGTTAATTTCACACACATCTCTATTCAATGTGTTGGCACAATAATCCAACATGCCTGTTTGCATGCTTGATTGTTGGCTCACATCCTTCATTAGGCCCCATAGAGACTATTTTTGCGTTAGACACAACCAAATGGGCCCGATTAGGTCTGGACCTGTAACATTATAGGGTAAACTCGTGGACTCGTTCGGACTTAGGCCCTGATGTTTGGCTGTTACTAAACACAAAAATGGACACACAGGGAATTAGACCTTCTTTGCTTCCCAAGAGTTAAACTGGAACAACAACCAGGATTTTGACTTTCCTGGATGTTGTTCCACTACGGTGGGGCACCCCTGATCGGCACCGCTGTGTGACAACCCCCTGAACTCACTTTGACTCCAAAAAATGTACAAGCCATTGCAAATTGCCTCCTCCTCCGCCTCCCCCGCGCCCCTTTTTACGGGGGCGTGCCTGCGCCGGCTATTCACAGACGGCCGGCGCAGGCACGCACACGTCTAGAGGGGCACCAGGGAGGGCCCAGCGGCACTGCCACACAGAAACTGAGGTAGGTATTTTGGGGTTTTGGGGGGGGTTTCACACCCAGGGACATCCCGATCTTGGATGTCCCGCGGGGAGGGAGGTGATGGGGCAGGGAATCTGATAGATTCCCGGGCCGATCACCCGTGGGTGTTGGTACACTTTAAGCTAAAATGTATGCTTGGGATGTGTTGTTCACATTCCTGCCAGTCAATAGTACTCATATAATGTTAACCAATAAGCACACAGTGGTCAACAATGTTAATGTGAGTGTCACCTAATTGGACACACTGACATTACATTGCTACATCTGTGTCTGTTGAGGTCACTGCCAAATTATTAATAACTTGTTGTTTCTACATTTCTACAGCTTGTGAAAACCAGCATCGCAGACTGTGGCGGGAGATCCGGCTCCTGAAGCTGATGCTGCTGGCCAGGAAGAGGCGCCGACGGCGTCGTTAGGGTGGGGGGAAGGCTGGTATCTTGATGGCCGTTGTTGGCCAAGGTTGGCCGTGTTGGCCATTGTTTGTATTAAACAATTTTTGATTCACATCATTACAGTGTGTTGCATTGCAAAGCATAGTTTAGCTGTCTCCCAAAACATTTGTGGGTCAATGTAGCCATACCTTTTGAGCCATTTCAGGTGTTAACCATAGTAAGCTATGGGCTCCAATGTGTGGGCTAAATTGACCAATACATTGACATATGTAGATCCAGATACTCATCCCTGACTGTGTTATTAGCGAGGTCTTAGGAAACACACAATTTAGAGGTGGGTGAAGCAAATATATTTACATAACCAAAAAGATACAAAATTAATATTCTTGGCTGGGTGGCCGGGGAGGTTGGGAGTCATTGCTAGGGGCGGTGTTGGGGGACAACAGTGCAGTAAAAAATATAGACTGCTGTTGTATGAGCTGTTGTAGCAACAACAAAGTTTGGTCCTGCCGCTGTATTGCTTCTTCCTGGCGCTGTACAGATTGCTCAATTACATTTGCCAGCCGACCAAGTTCCTGGTTCTGTAGTTGGTTTTGGCGTAACTGGTCCACCTGGCGCTGCAGGGCCTCATTTTGTTGCTGACACATCAGCACCTGATTTTCCAACGCCGCAATGCGCTCATTAGTTCCATCACGCGGCTGTTGGCGACTGTAGTCCTCCAGCATCCGGACCCCTAGCTCGTAGAAATCGGCACTGGTTGGTGCCACACCTCCTCTTGCTGTGGTTTGCGGCTAAACAAATAGTAAACCACATTTTAGTCAAACAGAACCAATGCAGTTATGCCCCTCAAAATAATTCCCATAAACAGTCACTATACAACTTACCCTTGTCTGAGCCTCGGAAGCTTGGCCACATGGGACTTGGGAAGAGGTCCCAGCTTGGGGTTCTGGTTCCGCCTCCTGCCAAAACAACAATGAAAGGAAATGTGACATGTTGCTTCTTCCACTACCCACGAAGATGCCAATGTGGTTCTAGGTCGTCTACATCAGCCATGTTACCTGCGTGTCCTCCGGCACAGGTAGGCTCGAGGTTTCGCTGCCAGAGAGTGGCAATTCAACATCTGAGATGTCCGGCAAGTTGCCATATGCTAAACAGGAAAATCAGGTTAGTAGGTCTGTGGGCCAAACTCAAATGTAACCTGGTTAGGCTATCGAGGCCATACCTCTAAAAAGTTCCAAAATACACACTAGACCAAAGGTCTCTGTTAAACTCAGATTGTTAACATGTATGTTACAGGACTAAGACGCACTAATTTCTGCTAATCACATCAGAAACATTGCTTAAATTACACATACCCGCAATCTCCCAGATGTCTGGAGTGGGGTCCTCACTCGAGCTTGGACCTTGAAAATACATGTGGACACACAAGTTGCAAGAAGCAAGTGCATCAAAAGTAGAGCCAAAATACAGACTAGAGCAAGGCCAAACCACTTACCCTCATCTCTGGCAGCCGGAACTTGAGGGGCCCTTTCTGGACAGCCACTTCCGATATTCGGGTCAACTAAAAAAAAAAGGAATGTCTCTAAATAATCAGCAAACTACTACAGGGAATGTTTGGCTAAACAGATGACCGCAAAAATACATTGCTATCACTCAAATAACTAATAGACTGACCCTGGGGAGGCAACCAGCACTCCCAAGAGGCATCTTCAAGTTTACCAAGCAAACATGTAGCTTAGTAGACTAACCAAATTGAACCAGTGTAACATAAACAGCATAAAGGATACATTATGTATTGCTCTACACACCAACAGGGTCCTGTTGACCGGCAACATCGGAAGTGGGGTCCAAAGATGAACCAGTCACTTGGCCTACCAAGAAAAAAGAGGAATGAGACACATGCACTTGAGTAAAAGTGGATCAAGCAAGGTGAACACATGCACTTACCGACATCCAAAGAGTAGGTGGGATCCGGAGGAGATGCTGGGGCCAAGGGCATGGGAGCTAGGCCAAAATAAACCCAACATTGAGCCATAGTTAATGTGCGTGGCAAAATACAACATGCATTAAGGTGTGTGAGCAGCTCTTTCACTAATATTCACTAATCAAGCCCAGTGTGGCTCCCACATTGATATGCCGATATATGGCTACACATCTCTGGCGTCCTACATATCTACACATGTTAGGGCCTTGTTAGTTAGTTGCTGTGAGTGTTACAGTGGGCGTGCAATTAGGGCGCAGGCACATATTATTAATACTCAACAGGGCAAACCTTGATTGTTTGAGCTGCTCCCACACCCATTTGTTAACAAAACAACCAGCAACCAAATTATGGGTAAATACCTTCAATGGCAGACTGGGGTAGCCTTGAGGTTGCTGGAAGGGCAGGAGCTTGGGTGTCCGGAGGCACATCCCGGACAGCAGCATGTGCACCTATGCATAAAGCAACAGACATAAAAGTTACAAATGTTTGAGCTGTAATGTAATACTTCACAGGTCCTACTGTTAGTTGTTCTGAATGTAAAAATGCAAATCACATACATTTACATTAGGTTATTATAAAAGCCAGAAAATATGTACCTTCAGGCCAACCGGTGGTGTCATCCCCAGGATCCACACCCTGCAGCCGAGCCAGTGGGATTTTGGCCTTCAGCATCTCCTCATACGGCCTGTAGGTACTCTTTGGAGCCTGGATGAACCCACTGTCCACATCAAGATCGTGATTCATCTTTTTCATAAGGGCCCCTCGCAAAGTGTAGAAGCGTTTCCTGCAGGATGGGCCACTACGTGGGTGTTGAGCTGTGCTACTAAGCTCCACACCAATGGCATCCCACAGTTTGCTTCTTTCTTGTTTGCCTATGGACTTGCTTTGGGAGCCAAAGAGTAGCTCCCATTTAGCAAGTGTAAGGCGCACAAGATGATTATTCTCCGCCAAATTAAATTCAGGCTCCCTCTTGGCACCTGGGCGCTTAGCCTGGGGTGCTGCCCCACCTTCAGGCTGTGCCCTTTTCCGTAAGGGAGGTCTGCGCACAGCACCCACCAAACTCCTACTCGGGCCTGCTGTGGCCGGCAGATGTCCTGAATTTGGCTCCATCCTGTAGCTGCACACACACACAAATACACACCCAACAAGCACGCATGCAGACTACAGAATGGCATCGCAATCTGTTAGGCTTGGTCAGGTTTTATGTGCTCTAACAGCCAATCCAAAAGCAGCCCACTTAATTGATTCACACATACAGCCCAGTTCCTTCTAGGCACACCTCCACTGCACTGACAGAAGCATGTGTGTTAGCCAATTAACTCATTACAGACCTCATTAAACAAACAACACACACCCAAATCCAACAATGGACTGATGTATCTAAAACCCTTGTGACATGTGGTTAGCCTAACGGCTTTTTAAAAAAACATCAGCTTCCCTTTCATTGGTCCACCCCTGATTTTTGGCCCATGTCCGTTAATGCACGCAAGTTACGGCTCAAGTACGCTAGTAGCGCTACTAGCGTGCGCGTGCGCACTCTGTTTTACGCACACCTGGGTCGGCTAATTGGCGCCCGGAAATAGCAGAGCGACGCAAAAGGCGGCAAAGCGGACCTGTCACTTTAGAAAATGAAGTATAAAAGGAAGGAATGTTCTAGCTTCTGCTATTCTTACACTGTGGCAAAGGCTGTGGTGTGGTGCTGTGCTCGCTTCCCTTAGCTCATTTGAGCCTCTGTCTGGTTTCTGTCCTCACTCTCTGTGGCTTGTTGGGTGATTTCTGACATCAGTGCTGTTTCTTTAGGAGCTTGGTTTTGGTGGCATCTGCAAATATTGTGTAGCATACAGCAAGTGAGGCTTGATTTTGGGGCCTTTTGTGGGCTGTGCAGCAACTCCCCTCTTGGTTGTGCCTAACTTAGAAAGCTGGTTTTCAGCAGGCTGGTGGTTTGGACCACTATAGTTCTGGTTTTGTGGTGAGCTGCATTGTAGCGGGTGTGTGTGGAGTGTGATTGTTTGTGTGTGTGTTGTGTGTTAGTGGTTTTTTTGGTTTATTTTTGTTTTTGTATATATCTTTAGTGTGTGTGATGGATAAGAGGGTGATGTATGGTGTCTGGGTGGATGGATGTATGTGTATGCTGAAAGAGCAGGAGGAAAGGGAGCGGGGTGTTGTGAGGCTTAGGGCACCCCGCTCCTTTGCAATCCGCCTTTCAGTATGGGACTTAAGTGACGAGCAGATCAGGAGCCGCTTCCGTCTGAATCGTGCTGCACTACAGTCCCTATATGATCAGATTAAGACCAAAATCGAGCCATCCACCAAACGCACTCATTCCATTCCAGGCATAGTACGCCTGTGTGCCACTCTTAATATTTTGGCACGAGGGACCTTCCAGGCAACCTCAGCCCTCCTCAGCGGGATAAGCCAGGCTACTATGAGCCGCATACTAATCCAGGTAGTTCTGGCAATTTGTGATTTAATCCTAATTTACATCAGGTTTCCTGAGGATGAGGAAGAGGTTGCCAAAATAAAACATGCTTTCTATCTGATGGGAGGGATCCCGAATGTGCTAGGGTGCGTTGATGGTACACATATCCCTTTCCGCCCTCCCCGTGCACAGGAGCTGTCCTACAGAAACCGGAAACAATTCCATTCAATGAATGTGATGGTGGTCTGTGACCCAGACATGAGGCTGCGGGCGGTGAGATCGGGGTTCCCCGGCTCATGCCACGATTCTTACGTCTTGCAGCGGACAGTCCTGTGCCGGAAGTTTAATAACAACGAAATGCCAGCTGGCTGGCTACTGGGTAATAAATTAACCATGTCAATGTATTTTGCTAATATGTGGCCTAGTAAGCCAATTTTAACCAAACTACCACCAAAAAACATGTACTAGTACTAATTGCTGTCTCTCTCCTTGTGTTTTTTCTACAGCGGACAAGGGATATGGGCAGAGAACGTGGGTCATGACTCCGGTCAGGAACCCACGGACCTCTGCCCATGAACGCTACAATGCAGCGCATCGCAAGACCAGAAGCATTGTGGAAAGAACCATCGGCCTGCTGAAAGCACGCTTTCTCTGTTTGGCACGGCCAGGAGGAGAGATGCTCTACAGCCCACAGAAGGTTTCCAAGATCATCCTTGCCTGCTGTGTGCTACACAACATTTGCATTTGTCACCGAATCCAAGCCCCCGAGGAGACAGCATTGGTGCCAGAAATCCCCAACCTGCCCGCAGATAGAAGTGAGGACACCCAGACTGGCGATGAGCTAAGGGAAAGGATGATCACTTCTTTTTTTGCGGTAAGCTAACTACCCTTCACTCTAATGCAAGTACTGCACTACTGGTTAAATGTATTTGACCTCCCATCAAAATGAGCAAAAAAACACACTAAGGGGGGTGTAAGGTGACCCCAACCACTCTAAGGGGGGTGTAAGATGACCCAAACCACTCTAAGGGGGGTGTAAGATGACCCAAACCACTCTAAGGGGGGTGTAAGATGACCAAAACCACTCTAAGGGGGGTGTAAGATGACCAAAACCACTCTAAGGGGGGGTGTAAGATGACCCAAACCACTCTAAAGGGGGTGTAAGATGACCCAAACCATTCTAAGGGGGGTGTAAGATGACCCAAACCACTCTAAGGGGGGGTGTAAGACGCCAATGTTGGTTATCAAGTAATGCATTTTTGTATTTGCTACAACTATACTACTTTAAAGATCTATACTAACTGCACTTTTCTTATTTTTTCAGGCACAAACACGGGCACCGTGATCTATATTTCGGACTTTCCCTACTTTATTTTACTTTACTTTGCTTTTTCCTTTCTGTTTTAATTTTACTTTACCATTTCTCTTGTGTTAATTTTTATTTTTAGGTAGATTTGAATAAAAAATCTACTATATATAGATACATGTGGCTATGTGTTTAATTCTGGTGAACGTTTCCTTGGCATTCGACTTCCTATTGTAATTATATTTTTCTGGCTGATTTATGTTTTTATTTCCCTTTTCCATTTTCATATTATTTCTCATTTCTGTTTTTCTTTTTTCTATTTTCCTTTCTCATTTCTGTTTTTATTTTCTTTTTCTATTTGCCTTTCTCATTTCTGTTTTTCTTTTTTCTATTTTCCTTTCTCATTTCTGTTTTTATTTTCTTTTTCTATTTGCCTTTCTCATTTCTGTTTTTCTTTTTTCTATTTTCCTTTCTCATTTCTGTTTTTATTTTCTTTTTCTATTTGCCTTTCTCATTTCTGTTTTTCTTTTTTCTATTTTCCTTTCTCATTTCTGTTTTTATTTTCTTTTTCTATTTTCCTTTCTCATTTCTGTTTTTCTTTTTAATATTTTGCTTTCTCATTTCTGTTTTTCTTTTTTCTATTTTCCTTTCTCATTTCTGTTTTTATTTTCTTTTTCTATTTTCCTTTCTCATTTCTGTTTTTCTTTTCTTTTTCGATTTTCCATTTTTCTCTGTTCTGTTTTTCTTTTCATTTTCTTTCTCATTGGTGGTTTAATTGTATTTCCTTTTTATTTAACAAATAAAAAAAAAAAAAAATTGTGGCTATGTGTTTAATTATGTTTTATTTTGCATTTATATTCGAATATCTGGTTGAATTTAATTTCCTTTTCAACACAAAATAAAAACTCTTTTAAATTTTTAACAAATGTGGCAATGTGTTTTATTCAGAAGGTACTGGATGGCCAGGACACAGCAAAGCTAACAGGCGCTGTGTAGAATAGCGTGGTCACACTGACTGACAGCGCCTACAAAGCTGAGGGCCAACATCATATTCAGCAATGTAGGCGTTGTTCGCAACAACGCCAGGTAGCGACTGAGGAGGCCTGCTATAGCGAATCGCTACCGCCCGCGGCTGACGCTAGCGGCGCTCTTAGCGCCATACTTCAGTCGCTCATCTGTCGCTACCTGGCGCTATTGATGAATCGGCCTCCCCGTGCGCACCTTGCAATTTTTCAACCAAAACAACTCTTTACATTTGGAAAACCTCCCTTTCCTGAAAGTACAAATGTTAAACTTTCTAGGCGTACCAAGCTTGTTGTAGCTTTATATTTCTGGAAGTAATCCCTCGAAGAATTCTTTGGTTGCACAGGGTTTCCCTAAAAAAAAGAATAAAAAAGCAGAATAAAAAACACATTTTCGTAAAATATCAATCTGAAAACAAGAAAAAACAAGCTAAATCCCCCAAGCAGAACAATACCCAACATGTATAGGTACTTTAAACCCTTTTATCCACCAGTCTACTTGAGATTTTGGCCCTTATTTAAGAAGGGATAGCGTCAGGTAGCGCCTGGTTAATGAGAGGTAGCGACAGATAGCGACTGGTCAACGCCGGACACGGCACGCAATTACACATTTATCAAGCAGAACCTGTTAGCACACTGGGATAGCGCCATGTAGCGTCTGATTCATCATTTTCACAGCCTCAGCGAACAGCGCCAGCGTTCAGCCTTGCACAGCGCCAGGTATGACCTCTCGCTACCTGTCGCTCCCCCATACATTTCAATGGACGATCCTTTTCTTCTCTTTAAACGGATTTCTTTTTTTTTTTAATTTTCCCAAACATCACAAAAAATTCTGTGACCTCTTCTGGCATTGAAAAAGCTGTTTTTTCACATTTGTAAAATATTTCCTCAGAAATGACATTACAGGTCTGCCATTAAAGTGTTCATGTTACAATGTTGTTACAATGTAATTCCATATGTTTTCGCTTTGTTACTAGTGGATAGATGCTGGAAAACAGACTTTAAACACACCGCCTCCTGCGCTCTGGGCTTCAAACAAGTATTTTTCAGCGCCAGAGATTTGTGAGGCTGTTTTTTTGCTGAATATGGTGTGAGTCGGTCGCTATGAGCAGTCGCTAACATGCGCTCCCATACAGCGCTGTACTGGTCAAATAGCGACTCCTCACAATGTATTCAACATTACTGCACAGCGGCTGAGTCGCTATAAAGTAGCGACCCACGGCCGAGCACAGCGGCTACTAGCGGGCGCTCTGAAAATGCCTGCTACAGACGCTCATCTGTCGCTACCTGCCGCTAATGATGAATCAGCCTCCCTGTCACCCTCTGTTGACAGATCATTTTGAACAATTTTGCGCTGTTTAACTGAGATATTTTCTGGAATTTCTAGGAAAATTACATTTTTTATTTTTGCGGCAGATTTTAGGCTTTAACATGAAATGTCTTGTTTGTAATTATGTTTTTTTTTCAATATTTTGGTGTCAAAAACAATTTTTTAAGAAATGGTCTCATTTATTTTAAATAAAACATTGATTTTATTAAATAAAACTATATTGCATGTGAAAGCTCAATTTCTCCCGATTACGACGCTAACGCATATGTATTGGTAGCCCCCTGTTGCTGCCCAGGAGATCCCCCAAACTGCAAAGAGCACTTTATAACATTTACAAATAATATACAACTACTATCCACACTATAAAGGGTTAAATAAAAAAAATTGGAATTTCAAGGGTTACCCTACCCAGCATAACCAGCCCATGGGGGCTTGTAGAACAGAGTGCAGGGGCCAGCCTCGGTGCCCCCCCGCGCTGCAGGCTACAAGCCCGCACAGTCTAAATGGCCCCTGGGTCCTTCTGTTTCCCCATCTGGGCATTGGGGCGGCAGGTAATGGGGGAGCTGGGGGTTAATGGCAAGTCACCCGCCAGGCCCATGTGCTGTGTTGGGCCTGGGCATGTGCATTGAAGTAATTATAGATGCAGGCAATTCAAATAGGACATGCTGGTAGCCTTGCCGGGTCACACGCCCCATTGGCATACCTTCAAAGAGTCCCTGATTTGAGGGACTGTCCCTCTTTTGGGTCCATGTCCCCCTGTCCCTCGTTGTTCTTCTCTGTCCCTCTTTGAGGTGTAACATGCAGATCTGCAGCAATAGATGATTCATTTGACTAGTGTTTATATTGCTTTACCTGTTACAATAGCCTATCCATCGCTCAATGAGGGGGGCGTGGCTTCATTTATTATTTATTATTATTGTTTATTTATATGGCGCCATCAACTTCCGTAGCGCTTTACAAGGTATGAATACAGACAGGGTAAAACATATAGTACAGAGAACAATACAAAATTAGATGCCACAGGTTAAAACCAAGTGTTGTGAGCACAGGAGACAATAGGGAGGAGTGCCCTGCCCTTGCGAGCTTACAGTCTAAAGGATGGGGGTGGAGACAAAGGGGGGCGGGGTCACAAGTGGTAGAGCTTGAGTTGGGCTGCTTGTGCCATTGAAGGTTATAGGAGTTGCTTACGCCAGGTCATATGCTTGTCTGAAGAAGTGAGTTTTGAGGGCACTTTTAAAGGCTTGGAGTGATGGAGAGTGGCGGATCGAGCAGGGGAGTGCATTCCAGAGAAGTGGGGAGGCACGGGAGAAGTCTTGAAGGCGGGAGTGCGAGGGAGTAACCAAGGAAGAGAACAGGAGAATGTCAGAGGCAGAGCGGAGGTTGCGCTTGGGTTGGTAACACTGGATCAGAGATGAGATGTAGGAAGGGGCCTGGCTGGAGAGAGCTTTGTAGGTTAGCGTTAGAAGTTTGAACTGAACTCTATGGGAGACAGGTAACCAGTGGTGGGATTGACAGAGGGGGGCAGCACTGGAGAAGCGAGAGGAGAGATGGATGAGGCGAGCAGCAGAGTTTAGGATAGATTGGAGGGGAGCCAGTCTGTTTGTTGGCAAACCACAGAGGAGGGTGTTGCAGTAATCCAGTCGGGATATGACCAGGGCATGCACTAGCATTTTAGTGGCATCAGGTGAGAGGAAGGGACGGATGCAGGAGATATTTTTGAGTTGGAAACGACAGGAGGTGGCCAGGGAGTGAATGTGAGATGTGAACGAGAGAGAGGAGTCCAGAATGATTTAACATTTGTCCCTCTTTCCCACCCTGAAAAGTTGGAAGGTATGCATTTGGATGTGCCTGAGAGCATTGGCAAGTTAAACTGTGGTGTTCATGTGGCAGTATGGTAGATGACCATAGGGACTATAGGGTCGATTCAGGTCAGGCTAGAAATCTCACTTCTTTTTTTATGAGAGAAAACTTCCATTGTCTGCTGGGTGTACATTTTCTCAACACAAAAGGAGCGGCCATGGGACTAAGAGGCCAATTCATTAATAGCGGCAGGTAGCGACAGATGAGCGGCAGTAGCGTTATTTTCACAGCGCCCGCTAGTAGTCGCTGTGCTTGGCCGTTGTTCGGTTGTTGACAGCGACTCAGTCGGTATGCAGTAATGTTGAATACGAGGTTAGGAGTCGCTGTTTGACAGGTTCCGCGCTGTATGGGAGCGCATGACAACGAATGGCCATAGCGAACGGCTCCCAGCATATTCATTAACAAATCACGCTCAAAAAATTCTCGCGCTGTGAAATGCTTGTTTAAACCCCAGAGCGCTGGCGGCGATGGGTTAAAAGTAGTTATTTAACCCCCAAACTACCATATTTTTGCAAACCAAAAAAGAAAAATTTTTAATTGAATTTAGTAATATGAATACATTAATATCAGACCTGTAATATCAATTCTGCACAATTTTTTTTTATTTTTTTTTTTTTTTTACTTAAAAAAATTATCTAACATGGCAGAAGTGGTCACAGAATTTTTCACATTAAAAAAAAAAAAAATAGCAATTAATTATTAATATTTAAAGATTGTTCCATTGAAATGCATAGGAGCGCGCCAGGTAGCGAGAGGTCATACCTGTCGCTGTTCAAGGTCGGACGCTGGTGCTGTGGGCTGAGGCTGGAATAATGATGAATGAGCGGCTATCTGGCGCTATCTCAGTCGCTAAGCAGGATTGGCATGATAAATGTGTGATTGTGGTGGGGAGCCGGCGTTCTCGTGGCGGTGCCCGTCATTACCGGCCGCTCACCAGTCGCTACCTGTCGCTATTCCTTCATAAATAAGGGCCCATTTTTTATATTCATATAAGATTTTACAACTCGCATGATGGTTTGTTGAAGCCGCAGTATGCGAGTTGTATCTGTAAATAATGGGCCTTTATGGAAAATCAATATTGCTAATAATGTCAAAAACGTGATGTGGGTGACTAGCAACCCACTAATGGAATATGTCAATGCAGGTGTTATCAACCCTTATGGGCTTTTGGAATGCACTATGGGCTTTACTATGATCCACACACCTGGGCTTTATAACAGCCCCAATACAATTGAACTGGCTGCACCACAGTAAACATGAGCTGGCCCCAGTTGCATCTACCATCTCAATCAATAGAGGTATGAATCCATGTATACTAATGTATAATGAGATATCAAATGAAGCATGTTTTTTGAAAAAGTCTTTGAATGGTTACTTTGATACTATGATATATATACATGTCTTTATAGGATTGATGTTAAGGGCACTGACGAAGCCTACAGACAGGCGAAACTAGTTTGCCCCCTTTTGAGACACGCAAGCAACATTCTTTACATTTGTGTTGGAATATCTTGTAAAATTGTTATACTGGTTGCCTGGCTATCCAGTTGAAAAAACAGGCATTATCTTGTATATAAGTAGTTGTGATGTGGTTATTAACCAATGTGTTTTTATATGTATATGTACTAATAAAATGAACTTGTTTTTAATATAATATCAATTCCATGGGCGAGGTCATAGGGTGTGGAGCCCTGGGTTTTCAAGGAAACCTAACTAGGGGAAGCCCAGTTAATCCCCACCCCAAACCAGTGTATTTGCTAATAATGTTGCATATTTAAGTATAGGAATATACAGCAAAATAGTTTACAATACCAGCATGCACAGGTGGCCGGGCAGGAATTGTATTCCAATCAGATAGGACGGCATCCTGCGACAATAAAGCAGGGCTGGGACAAGATTGAGAAGCCAGATTAGGAGAAGAGTAAAACCTGCAACTAGGGTCATAAAAGATCAAAGGAATACCAGAGATGAAAGCCCCCTTTGAATGTAATTGGGAGGGTCCTTAGATGAGAAGGGGGCAGAAGGAAGGAAGGCAAGAAGGAGAGTGCTGCCACATGAGGAGGGCGAGGCGGGAGACATAGAAAAAGGCATGAAGCTACCAGCTGAAAAGGCCTGCTTGTGGGTGCCCGTTTCAGGAGGGTAATGCTTTTAATGTTACCTTAATCCCTGTATATATGTGTATAGGCCAGTCCCAGAACTGTATTGTATTGTGTTGAAAGATTTGATTGCATTATTGTGTTATTTTGTCAACAATATATCTCTATATTTACTACTTGTCTCAGTGTCCTCTGCATATACCAGAAGTCAAAAGAACCTACAGTCTTATGCGTGTATCCATTGCCTGATCATTGCCCAGATATTGATAATATTTGTATATGTGTTTGCCTATTTAGTCGAGCCGGGCAGGATAAATATATTTATATAGATATTATTAATATTTTAGTTATCACATAATTGGCACATTGGCCATTCAGGAGAGGTTGTATTGTTTACATATCTTTTTTTCATTCAAGAAGCCATGACACAATTGCCATCATGGTTTTTATCAATAAAAATGAAAGGCAGGATTGATTGTTATTATTTTAGTTTTAGTTTTAAATGTAACAATTAATGTAACAATTAAACCCCCCCCCCTCCCAGAGCCCAGGCACTAGGCATAGGGGCAGGTAACCCAGGGCTCAGAGGCCCCTGGTCCTGCCAGTATACCAGCCCTTCAGTATGCATCGGTTGTGGTGTCCATGTGCAGTGCAGTGGACGGGCATTCTGATTCATCGCTAACGCCAGGTAGCGACAGATGAGCGTCTGTAGCGGCATTTTCAGAGCGCCCGCTAGTAGTCGCAGTGCTCGGCCGTGAGTCACTAGTTTATAGCGACTCAGTCGCTGTTCAGTAATGTTGAATACATTGTGAGGAGTCGCTATTTGATCAGTACAGTGCTGTATGGGAGCGCATGTTAGCAACTGCTCATAGCGACCGACTCACACCATATTCAGCAAAAAAAACAGCCTCACAAAACTCAGGCGCTGAAAAATGCTTCTCTGAAGCCCAGAGCGCCGGAGGCTGTGTGTTTAAAGTGTGTTTCACAGCATCTATCCACTAGTAACAAAGCGAAAACATATGGAATTATATTGTAACCACATTGTAACATGAACACTTTAATGGCAGAGCTGTAATGTCATTTCTGAAGAAATATATAAAAAATTAAAAAATGCTGAAAAAAAACAGCTTTTCAATGCCAGAAGAGGTCACAGAATTATTTGTGATTTTTTGAAAAAAATAAAAATAAACAAAAACCCCATTTAAAGAGAAGAAAAGGATCGTCCATTGAAATGTATGGGAGAGCGACAGGTAGCGAGAGGTCATACCTGGCGCTGTGCGAAGCTGAACGCCGGCGCTGTTCGCTGAGCCTGTGAAAATGATGAATCAGACGCTGCATGGCGCTATCCCAGTTGCTAAACAGATTCTGCTTGATAAATGTGTAATTGCTGCCATGTCCGGCGTTCACCAGTCGCTACCTCTCATTAACAAGGCGCTACCTGACGCTGTCCCTTCTTAAATAAGGCCCAAAGTGTTAAAGCACAGCACAGTGGAGAGAGTGTGTCTATCAGGCTGATTCATGACTAGCGCCAGGTATCAGCAGATGAGCGTCTGTACAGAGGCGCTTAGAGCTACCGCTAATAGATGCTGTGATCGGCTATCGGGCGCTGTAACAGAGCGCCTCAGTTGCTGTATTAACCTGGCCGGCATTGATGAATGTGATGTATGTTGGGCGCTCTAACACCAGTACAGCGTTGCAGGGAGCGAAAGATAGCGCCAGCTCATTGCAATGGGCTCTCGGCGACTCCACACCATATTCAACAGAAACACACAGAGCGTCGGCACTGATTAAAGCCTGTTTTTGAACAAATATCCACCAGTAACAAAGCGAAAACACATGGAATGAAGTTGTTGTAACATTGTGACATTAATACTTTAGTGCCAGACCTGTAATAAAAATATAAAAAAATCAAAACAGTTCTCAAAAATGAGAACAGAAGAAAAGGAACGTCCACTGAAATGTACGGGAGAGCGACAGGTAGCGACACATAATACCTGGCGCTCTGGAAGACAGAGTGCCGGCGCTATACACTGAGCTGCCTGTAATAATACATGTGACGCTACATGACGCTGTTAGAGGCGCTATACACTGACCTTCCTGTAATAATACATGTGACGCTACATGGCGCTGTTAGAGGTGCTATACACTGAGCTGCCTGTAATAATACATGTGACGCTACATGGCGCTGTTAGAGGTGCTATACACTGACCTGCCTGTAATAATACATGTGACGCTACATGGCGCTGTTAGAGGTGCTATACACTGACCTGCCTGTAATAATACATGTGACGCTACATGGCGCTGTTAGAGGTGCTATACACTGAGCTGCCTGTAATAATACATGTGACACTACGTGGCGCTGTTGGAGTCGCTCACCAGAATCGCCTTTATAAATGTGGTATTGTGTACAGCGCCCGGCGTTCACCAGACGCTGCCTGCCGCTACGAGGCGCTACCTGGCTCTATCCCTTGATGAATAAACCCCTGTGTTGGGAGACAAAGTATCCCTAAGGTGTTCATGTGCTGTGGAGTGGAAGATGTTAACGTGCAGTACAGTGCAGAGAGTGAGAGCAGGTTGGTCTATGTGTAAAATGTTAACAAGTGCAGTTTAATAGAAGGTGTTAAAGAGGAACTTCGGAGGCCCTGAATTCCAAAAGACTCCAGGGCCATCCGAGTTCCACTCCTTGGGACAATCCAAATTGGGATGCCCCATTGTGTAAAACCTTCCAGATCCCAGATCCAGTCACCTGATTCCGGAGCCCTAACCACGTCCACATCCCTCCCACACCTCTAGCAGTGTGCGCACCCATCTGGCCTTTTTGAATGGGCGGCACAGGCACGCCGCAGCTAGAGGATGAGCCGGGGATGCGGCCAGTGATGCACTTGGCTCTGCTTGGCTGCTTAGCTGATCAGACGATCCTCTCAGCCAATCAGCATACTCGGTTTAAGCCGAGCCTGTGCTGTGGGAACAACACGAAGGTGAGTGAACCTGGGGGGATACACACAGCGGGGCATCTCAATTTTGGCATGCCCCCACTAATAGGAATAACACACAGGAAATTGAAGTTCCTGTGTATTGTTCCTCTTGCGCAGCACAGTGCAGAAAATGTGTGTTTACTGTATATGTTAATGTGTAGTGAGAGTGTTTATGTGCAACAGAGGGGAAGGAGTTAGTGTACACAACAGAGCAGAGTGTGTTGGGGCGCGTAATGCGCAGGACAGGGAATTTCAGCTATATAATTTTGTCATGTCCCTTGACGTGTTTTTTTTTACCTAGAGTAACTGCTTAATATAGTGTTCATTTACATAGGGTTAACAGTGTGCCTTTAATTCCCTTTGTCCCTTTCTGGCTCCCTTAGACTTGCTGTGATGCGAGTAGCTCCTCCCTTCTCCCTCAGCCATTTCTAGTTTGGCATTCAAGCACTGCACACCTGCTGTTCCTATCTGCAGTTACAGTCTTTTTACCTGCTGCTGCTGCTGCTGTGTGGGTTACATCACAAGTTTTCCCGCTGCATTGAATTTACATGTCGAGATTTCTGCTGTAAGATGTTTATTGCAAGATTCTGCACTGAAATAAAGTTTCTGAAACATATTCTACGTGATCCACAGGCAGCCGAGTAAGCTATCTGCCAAGCCTTATGGAGTAAAGAAAACATCCATCACAGACACACACAGGGAACATGGAGCTGTCTACAGGATTCACATTACTGCCATCTGATGAGTCTGAATAGTAAAAAGACTGTAGATTCTGCTAAGATTGGTCAGCAGCTCTCATGCTCAGTTAAAGAGCTATACAGAGCCTCATATGTGTTTGTGTACTGCAGCCATTATAGAAGACTAGTTAATCCTCTGCATCCAGCTTATGTGTGTTATCACAGCTTGATAAGCCACAGCTCAGCTAACTGTCTCATAGAAGCTCATATCAAAATAACCTACATTCATCTGCGTGCCTCTCAGAGTTTATTGAAGTGCATTTATAAATACGTGATTTAGACTTTGCTCAGATCATTAACGTTTTACTATAAGCAAGTAAAGCTGACTCATTTCTGCCTTTTACCTTCTGGTTCAGCAATGTATCAATTTCATAGCTGACTCATACCTGCCTCCCTAGCTGGAGTCTAACAGAATAGATACATTGCAGGTGCTTTCTGGGCAGCCTGCCTACTCAAAAGGTGTTACTTTTTCTGCAAACATCTCTGCGGCCCAAAGACTTTATGAATACAGATCTACAACCCAGGTATAGAATAAAACACTCTGTGAATCCTACATTCAAAGTGAATGAAAATCTTGAGAAAATGAATCAAGAACTGCTTTCCAAAATCACCTAGCAATGGGAGACTATATTAACCCATCGAGTTACCTTTACTCAGACTGCTAATGATGTGTTATTATTGGAGGCTGCTCTAAGACAACTTTCCACACTTTATGAGAATTATATGCATTTAGGTCGGAAGTATATTGATGCTTTAGAGAGAATTAATTCAGACCATTCATTAAAAGAGTTGGAAAGCTTCCAGCAACTTAACTCTGGAAGAGACTGTTTAATAAGTGGAATTAAAACCAATGCTCAAACAAGAATGGCCCAACTTCAGGAAACTGCTTGCCACATCTTTAAGACAACTAGTGATTCTAAAAGTTCAAAACGATCCTCCAAATCACGATCTTCTAAATATTCAACAATCAGTCAATGACTTATACTGGCTAGGTCAGATGCGGCAGCTAAAAAAAGTTCAAGCAAGGTTTGCACAAAGGAAAACAGAGATGGCTGCAGAGGCGGCCTTCAAGGAGGCGGAGACAGCTCGACAGCGGGCACAGATGGAGTCAGCGGCAGCTCAACAGCGGGCACAGATGGAGTTGGTGGCAGCTCAACAGTGGGCACAGATGGAGTCGGCGGCAGCTCAACAGCGGGCACAGATGGAGTCGGCGGCAGCTCGACAGCGGGCACAGATGGAGTCGGCGGCAGCTCAACAGCGGGCACAGATGGAGTCGGCGGCAGCTCAACAGCGGGCACAGATGGAGTCGGCGGCAGCTCAACAGCAGGCAGAGATGGTGGAAGATGCAGACATCAAGGAGATAGAGACAGCCAATTAGGAAGCAGAGGCGACACAGAAAAGAGCAGAAATAGAGGTTCTGGAGCTGGGGCAAGACTGCAGGTCTTAGAACAAGCCTACTGAAAGCATTAAGAGACTCAGATCTGTTCATACTGACAATCCAGGAGCAGGACTTGCAGCTTGGGAAAGACTTGAACAAAGCTTTGGCAGTCCTGAAGCTATAGAGAAAGCACTTCTCAAAAAGACTACAGACCTTTACAATGTTATCTGGTAAGGAAAATCAGAAATTCCTAAAGCTCAGTGACCTGCTGTTAGAGCTCCAACTTGTCACGGAAGACCCTCACTTACTTGGACTAAATTACTTGGACACTGCTCATGGTGTAAACTCAATTGTTTCCAAACTGCCATACCATCTAAGAAAGGTGGGCTACATTTGGGTCAAGATATAAAATATAAGTTCTCTTTTCCTCAATTCTCCTACTTCTGCGAGTTCACCAGAGACATTGCAGAGACTAAGAACAATCCAAGCTTTTCCTTTGATGAACTTAGGGGACCCGCTCCTACCCCAACTACAGAAGCCGCAGAGGACCAATGATAGTGAAAAAGACTGATGGTCTTCCTCCACCCTCATGGGCTCCTGAGAAGGACAACTATGGGGGTAAGACTGAAAACCCTAACCACCAGTGCCCTATTCACAAGTTGCCTGGTCCTCTGAAGAAGTGCATTGGCTTCAGAAAGAAACCACTCAAAGAACACAAGGAACTTTTAAAGCAATTTGGGGTATGTTTCAGATGTTGTGCATCCACAGAACACATAGCCAAGAACTGTAAAATCCCCATCAAGTGCATTGAGTGCGACAGCGAAGATCATGTGCAGACACTTCATCCATATAAGCAAAGCCCTGCACCACCTACTGATTCCTCTCCTGTGTCACAGCATGGTGGGGAGGATACCGATTAAACTTTAAGACCACAGTATCTTCTTCATGTACAGAGGTTTGTCGTGAAGACCTTTATGACAAATCCTGCTCAAAAATATGTCAAAGCCTAGTCAAAATACATCTTAAGGGCCAGTCAGAAAGGACTCTAGAGGTGTATGCCATCCTGGACGATCAGAGAAACCGATCGCTTGCAAGATCAGATCTTTTTGACTTTTTCAACCTTAAAGGTGAGAATTACCCTTACACTCCTGTACCAGTACCTGTAGCTGCATCGCTAAAGTTTCTGGAAGAAGAGCCAGCGGAGTGATGGTAGCTCCTGTCCAAAACAATATCGAACTACCCTTGCCTACACTTCTGGAGTGCAACCAGATACCATCCAACAGAGAGGAGATCCCTACATCAGAGGCCACTCATCATTACCCGCACCTGAGGCTAATAGCACCTCTTAACAAGAACACCAGGATCTGCTACAGCTTTGCAGAGACATTCTCCAATTACACAAGGTACGCTGGAAGATGAATGGACTGGATGATGCTCTGTTTGCTCAATGCGTTGATCTAGGTTGGGTCATAATAGGCAATGTTTGCATAGACAAAATGAAATTAAAAATGCAGATCATGCTGAATGGTCCCAACTGCCGTCTTGAGTCATGTCGATACCATTACTGCGTGAAGGAGAAGCTGAGCAGCAGCGAGTGTCAGCAAGAACCTCAAAACAACAACACCTTCCTGCCTCAGGTTGACAATCTGGGAGCTACAGACTTTCACATTCAAGATATTCTTAAATCCTTGCCCACATCTAAGAAAACCAATGATCACCTGAGCACATCAAGTGATGCTACTAGTGTCTAACCTCAGACCTTTCAAGATCATCTCCAACAGCCAGAAGAGTTATGAAAGTCTTTCCCTCTGACCATCATGCCATCAACTTAAAGGACCTCGACCTCTGATATTTCTCCTATTCAACTCAGCCTAGGCTTGCTATGGGACATCCAGCAGGATACCGTTACATTCCAGGTGTCAAGCTCTTAAAAACCTTTCACCAAACGTGGGGTCCTGGCTGTTGTGAACAGTATCTATGATCCCCCAGGATTTTTAGCCCCAGAAACCATTCAAGGCAAGATATTGCTGAGAGAGCTCACTACGGAAAACATAGACTGGGACACCCCTCTATCAACTGAGAAACAGCAAAGGTGGGAGAAATGGAAGAGTTCTTTGAAAATATTGGAACAACTTCAGGTCCCGCGCTGCTATGCTCCCAGCTCTATTTCTACTTCTGTTAGGAAAGAAGTCCACATTTTCTCAGACGCATCCGTTGAAGCCATCGCCACAGTAGCCTACTTGAAGGTCTTAGGAACCAATAACAAACTACACTGTGGATTTGTTCTAGGAAAAGCTTAAACGTTAACACCCAAACCAGATCACATTGTGCCTTGACTTGAATTTTGTGCAGCAGTGCTGGCAGTGGAAATTTCTAAAGTCAAGTAGCAAGTGGGGGCCCAGAGCGAGTCTTCTTTCGGCCAGTTATTGAACTTGTACTTCTTGTAACCCATACGCCACTACCAGGGCGGGATGACATGGGGCGAGCTATCAAGAGTTCTTGAGATTCTGAGGGAACTTAGGTTTTGGACCTGGGGAGTCGCTACACACAGAGTGCCTTGTCGGGGCAGTGTGGCTTTCACATGTATCTGCAGATATATGCAACCAAATCTCTGTCTTTCCACACAGCTAGACATGTTTGTTGCTTGATATTTAGATGATGAGAGGTTTAAACTGGGCGGTAAATTAGTTCCCAGGCCCTAAATAATAAATAATTTTGTATAAATAATAGTGATTGAGTTTCTCCCACCCCCCTATATTCGAGACACGACACACACTGGGAAGTCTCTCTCCAACGTTTCAAACAAACTCCAAATGAACATGAATAGCCAACACAGTCTCTATATACAAGGGTCTCGCTAGGGGTTGGGACTACACTCCTGCCGTACCTTGTTTGGTGGGTGTCAGGGTACTCCACTCTCATCCTAGGCCCTCATGGATCAGTATAACTCGACCCTCCTCCTCAGTGTGAAGAGTATTTCTCTCCCAAACGGTTGCTCTGTCTCTCAGGCTGTGTCAATAGGCCCTATGGTGTGCTGTCCCACACTACATGACTCTGTCTGGACACACACTGCTTCTCCACTGACTCTTGACCAGAACACAGCTCAGATCACTCCACACTTCCAGATCAGACCGATTATTCCAGGAAGTGGCAGTAATATATATCATCTCTGATTGTGATGTCACTGTCTCACAGCAGCCTCTAGTGGTTAACTCTATAACTGCTGCTATTTCTTACGCAGCTAGGCTGTTTCTGTACAGGGATCTGTATAACCTGGGTCACACTCTGCTTTCCCGAGTTACCTGATAAGGACAAGCATCATCCAGCACAGGCCATGGCGGGGAGCATAGTCAAAATGATAAGGATCAAGTAATTGCACACCAAGAGGCCGAAAGTTTGAATGCAAAAGTTGTGTGTATTCAAAAAGCGCTCATTAGTATAAAAGATCTATGTACAAACAGTCTCCTATACAAAGGAATCGCTTTAGAATTACAATAGATGATTGTAGAGTATATGAGTTCTGATCAGCAAAAGAGCTTCTTAGCAATAGCAAGGAGTAGTCACCAGATGGAGCTCAAATAGTTACATAGTGAGAACTCAGAAGTCATACACATATAACACATTTATATATAATATTTATTTATGTATTATTTTATATTTATTTATTATTATTTATTATTGTTATATTATATATATATATATATATATATATATATATATATATATATATATATATATATTATTTATTATTTCTTTATTATTTTATATTTATTTCTTTATTATTTTATATTTATTATTTATTTATTTATATATATTTATATATTTATATTATAACACAAATGCATCAGCATTTAGGTCAGCGGTTCTCAACCTGTGGGTCGGGACCCCGTCGGGGGTCGAACGACCAAAACACAGGGGTCGCCTAAAGCCATCGTAAAATACATAATTCCGATGGCTTTAGCCGCTGAGGAGTCGCGCTACCGTCTGCAGCAGCGCTATTCAGCTGGAACGCACGCCGTTATGGATGCGCGTTCCAAACTGAATGCCTGCGCAGACGTGATTGTATCATCCGTCCGGGGCCTAAGGGGCGGGGGAAGCAGGGGGAACGCTCCACAGTCCATAGCAGCGCATTACGTGTGTCCGGCGCTTGCTGACATAATCAGTGGGCGGACGCAGCAAGCGCCGGAGGACAGAAGCCAAGAGAGCCTGCGAGACGCCTGCTGGTGTAATAAAGGTTAATAATGTAAAAACAGTGCACACATCATACACACAATACTGTGTAAGTGTAAGGTGCTTTGTGTGTAATCATTACACAGTACACAAAGCAGCTTACACTTACACAAAGCACCAAACATTTACACAGTGTCTTATACTATAAGAGACCACTATAAGATGTAGTTCACACTGTTCCCCAATGTATAATTATCTCCCATATCTCCCACTATTTTCCCATATTCTGAATGAGGAAATTCCGGCATTGAATCCGCCTCCTATTGATTTCATTGTGAGTGTGGCAGATTTTGTGGAAGAGAGCTCCCGAGAATCTTGAGTTACCACACAATCCGCCGCAGCCTCCTATTAATTTCAATAAGAGGCGGAGAAATGACAGTTTCCAACACATGCTATGCCATGGTGAAATGTTATTTATTGGAATTAGTAATAAATGTTTCTCAACAAATAATGAAATATTGTTTTTGTGATTAATCACTGTGTTTAAATGATGTTTGATTTGTAGCAATGAGAATACATAACACATATCAGGTATTTACATTCCCAATCATAACTGTAGCAAAATTACAGTTTTGAAGTAGTCACCGAAATTATTTCTTGTTTTGGGGTCACTGCAACATGAGGTACTGTATTGCGGGGTCACTGCAACATGAGGAACTGTATTACGGGGTCACTGCAACATGAGGAACTGTATTACGGGGTCACTGCAACATGAGGAACTGTATTACGGGGGTCACTGCAACATGAGGAACTGTATTGCGGGGTCACAGCAACATGAGGAACTGTATTACGGGGTCACTGCAACATGAGGAACTGTATTGCGGGGTCACTGCAACATGA
Source organism: Gastrophryne carolinensis (assembly GCA_027917425.1). Classification (NCBI taxonomy): domain Eukaryota; kingdom Metazoa; phylum Chordata; class Amphibia; order Anura; family Microhylidae; genus Gastrophryne; species Gastrophryne carolinensis. The sequence goes on along the minus strand of CM051238.1, from coordinate 437,874,899 downwards.
GGAACTGTATTGCGTGGTCACTGCAACATGAGGAACTGTATTGCGGGGTCACAGCAACATGAGGAACTGTATTACGGGGGTCACTGCAACATGAGGTACTGTATTGCGGGGTCACTGCAACATGAGGAACTGTATTGCGGGGTCACTGCAACATGAGGAACTGTATTACGGGGTCACTGCAACATGAGGAACTGTATTACGGGGGTCACTGCAACACAGCAACATGAGGAACTGTATTACGGGGTCACTGCAACATGAGGAACTGTATTGCGGGGTCACAGCAACATGAGGAACTGTATTGCGGGGTCACAGCAACATGAGGAACTGTATTGCGGGGTCACAGCAACATGAGGAACTGTATTGCGGGGTCACGGCATTAGAAAGTTTGAGAACCACTGCTTTAGGGCGATCGCATAAAGAGATGTAACAACATAGTCAATCAACAGGACATAGGTTACGAGAGCAGGCAGTGTATAACCCGACGCCGCTTCTGACCCTCACAGGGTCCTTCCTCAGGGGTAAACAGAGAGTGATAGTGTAGAATGCAGATGCAGCAGAGCTTCCCCCGGCCGGCCAGTGGCGATGCTGGGGGCGTCACTATAGGCGCCAACCAGCGACGTCACTCAGGAGATGCGCACCGCCCCGATCAGCCCACCGCAAGATGGCGTTGGCGCAAGCGCCGATATGCGGTGCGGGCTGACGCGCGGGCGGCTGCTGGCATCTCCATAATGTTAAACCGGACCTTCACCGTGATTTATTGAAAAGCCCAAACCCTTACAAAATGATTCCCCAGCATCTAACATTAATATATTTTAAGTTTTTAGTCACTTAATTATTATTGTTTCCCTCACTGGGCTGCAACTCTGTTCAGGACAATAGGATACGGGCGCCGCCATCTTGACTCAGAAGCATCACACTTACCGAGGAGAGGAGAGTGGGATAAAGTACAGGAGGGCGGAGTTATAGCTGTACTTTGCACAGACAGAGCAGAGCTGGGGTCAGGAGAAACATATAAGATAGACTCTTATTCAGGGTGAAGGTCCGGATTGATGTGAGCAATCTGTATGTACAGAGTGTGGGAAACATATAGGATATGCTCTTAATCAGGGTGAAGGTCCGGATTAATGTGGGCAATCTGTATGTACAGGGTGTGGGAAACATATAAGATAGGCTCTTATTCAGAGTGAAGGTCTGGATTAATGTGAGCAATCTGTATGTACAGGGTGTGGGAAACATATAAGATAGGCTCTTAATCAGGGTGAAGGTCCGGATTAATGTGAGCAATCTGTATGTACAGGGTGTGGGAAACATATAAGATAGGCTCTTAATCAGGGTGAAGGTCCGGATTAATGTGGGCAATCTGTATGTACAGGGTGTGGGAAACATATAACATAGGCTTTTATTCAGCTTCTTGGAGGGGCGTTTCCAATGTCCCTGTGCCGTGGTGATGACAGAACGAGAGGGGCACAGTCCGGCTGTATCCTGCGTTCAGCTATCGGAGTCCTATACGCCTTCTAGCGCTTTATATTAGGTCGGGTATATAGGAACACATGGCGGGGAGCATGCTGTTCCATTATCTGCTGTGGCACACAAGATACTTTCTCGCCTTATCACTTTCGTGGAACCTTTGGATTATAAGTGTCGCCTTGGCCTACGGCAGCCTCTCTAATCTGAAGAATGCGTTTTTCTTTTTGTTCTGTTGGATTATCAGCGTTTTTTTGCTCCAGTCTGTTGGTCACAAAACTCTGACCTTTGACCTTGTGGATTATGAACAGGGACATAGGTCCTTATTCATGAAGGGACAGCGTCAGGTAGCGCCTTGTAAATGAGAGGTAGCGACGCCGCACACAGCAGCAATTACACATTTATCAAGCAGAATCTGTTGAGCGACTGGAACAACGCCATGTAGCGTCCGATTCATCATTATCCCAGCCTCAGCGAACAGCGCCGGTGTTCAGCCTTGCACAGCGCCAGGTATGACCTCTCGCTACCTGGCGCTCTCCCATACATTTCTATGGACGTTCTTTTATTTCATTTTAAAACAGGGTTTTTGTTTTTTTCAGTTTTTTTTCAGTTTTTTTTATAAAAATCTCTAATAATTCTGTGACCTCTTCTGGCCTAGAAAAAGCCAATTTTTCAAATATTTTTCATGTTTTATATATTTCTGCAGAAATGACATTACAGGTCTGCCATTAAAGTGTTCATGTTACAATGTTGTTACAGTGTAATTCCATATGTTTTCGCTTTGTTACTAGTGGATAGATGCTAAAAAACAGACTTTAATCACACCGCCTCCTGCGCTCTGGGCTTCAGAGAAGCATTTTTGAGCACCGGAGTTGTGTGAGGCTGTTTTTTTAATGAATATGTCGTGAGTCGGTCGCACTGACCAGTCGCTACCATGCGCTCCCATACAGCGCTGTACTGGTCGAATAGCGACTCCTCACAATGTATTCATCATTGCTGCACAGCGACTAAGTCACTATGAACTAGTGACCCACGGGCGAGCACAGTGACTACTAGCGGGCGCTCTGAAATGCCTGCTACAGATGCTCATCTGTCGCTACCTGGCGTTAGTGATGAATCAGCCTGCCCGTTATCTTCATGCTTATTGTTATTTAAAAATGTTATGCCGTTGCATGTTTTTCTCTCTTTCCCATATTTTTAGGTCTCAGGATATGCCATTGGACAATTAATGGACATTTTACAAAGTTGAGTTTTATGTGAAATCTAAAGATTTCAGGTGGGTAGTGTCATGTCCCATGGCATGTGTTTTATTTTACCTGGGATAACTGCTTAAAATAGTGTTCATTTTCATAGACTGAGCAGTGTGCCTTTAATTCCCTTTGTCCCTTCCTGGCTCCCTTAGTCTTGCTGTGATGCAAGGAGCTCCCCTCTTCTTCCCCTCTCCCCCAGCCATTTTTAATTTGGCATCCAAGCAGTGCACAACTGCTGCTCCCTCCTGCAGTCTACAGTCTTTTTACCTGCTGCTGTATGTGTTACATCACAAGTTTTCCTGCTGTATTGAATGCACATGTTGAGATTCCTGCTGTAAGACGTTTAATGCAAGATTTTGTACAGAAATAAAGCTTTTGAAACTTTTTCTACATGATCCACGAACTTCTGAGTAAGCTATCTGGTCAAGCCTTATGGAGTAAAGAAAACATCCATCACAGACACACACAGAGAATGTGAAGCTGTCTACAGGATTCACATTACTGCCATCTGATGAGTCAAAATAATTATAGGAATACAAGTGTTATTTATAAATATTTAATAAACTTTACATAAAAACCTACATTTCTGACTGACTATATAGTGCCCTCCGTCATTCCTTCTGAGATTTCAGTCAATTTGAGGTCTCAAAATTCCTCTTTGGCAGGTATAGAGATCAGCAGTATTACTACAGTACTATTGTATTTCAGCTCTGGTTGGCCCATACCCACCTGGGCACAGGTACAGTATATGTTCCGCTTGGGGTTCCAGATTTAGGCACTTGCTGATAGGATGCTCGGCCCAGGTAGCTAACCAATAGACGTGGGACAGGGAGGGAACTTACGACCTCCACCAATGAAAGGATGCTCGGGAGCGCTGTTTAAATGTCCCATGAAAAAGATGGCCAGAGTACCCACCACAAAGAGGGGAAGGGCTCCCCAAAAACACAGGACGTCCACAACCTTCCCGATCATGATCCAGTTTTCCATTTCCTAAAATGATAAATGACATAAAATGTTATCAAAGGTGTAACGTGTTTATTTGTCTTTATATTTATCCAGTGACGTAATGTGTTTATTTGTCTTTATATTTAACCAGTGACGTAATGTGTTTATTTGTCTTTATATTTATCCAGTGATATAATGTGTATATTTGTCTTTATAATTATCCAGTGATGTAATGTATTTATATGGCTTTATATTTATCCAGTGATGTAATATGTATATTTGTCTTTATATTTATCCAGTGATGTAATGTGTTTATTTGTCTTTATATTTATCCAGTGATGTAATGTGTTTATTTGTCTTTATATTTATCAAGTGATGTAATGTGTGTATTTGTCTTTATATTTAACCAGTGACGTAATGTTTTTATATGTCTTTATATTTATCCAGTGATGTAATGTGTTTATTTGTCTTTATATTTATCCAGTGATGTAATTTGTGTATTTGTCTTTATATTTAACCAGTGATGTAATGTGTGTATTTGTCTTTATATTTATCCAGTGATGTAATGTGTATATTTTTCTTTATATTTATCCAGTGATGTAACGTGTTTATTTGTCTTTATATTTAACCAGTGATGTAATGTGTATATTTGTCTTTATATTTATCCAGTGATGTAATGTGTATATTTGTCTTTATATTTATCCAGTGATGTAACGTGTTTATTTGTCTTTATATTTAACCAGTGATGTAATGTGTATATTTGTCTTTATATTTATCCAGTGATGTAATGTGTATATTTGTCTTTATATTTATCCAGTGATGTAACGTGTTTATTTGTCTTTATATTTAACCAGTGATGTAATGTGTATATTTGTCTTTAGATTTATCCAATGATGTAATGTGTATATTTGTCTTTATATTTATCCAGTGATGTAATGTGTATATTTGTCTTTATATTTATCCAGTGACGTAATGTGTATATTTGTCTTTATATTTATCCAGTGATGTAATGTGTTTATTTGTCTTTATAGTTATCCAGTGATGTAATTTGTGTATTTGTCTTTAGATTTATCCAATGATGTAATGTGTATATTTGTCTTTATATTTATCCAGTGATGTAATGTGTATATTTGTCTTTATATTTATCCAGTGATGTAATGTGTATATTTGTCTTTATATTTATCCAGTGATGTAATGTGTTTATTTGTCTTTATATTTAACCAGTGATGTAATGTGTTTATTTGTCTTTATATTTATCCAGTGATGTAATGTGTGTATTTGTCTTTATATTTATCCAGTGATGTAATGTGTTTATTTGTCTTTATATTTATCCAGTGATGTAATGTGTGTATTTGTCTTTATATTTATCCAGTGATGTAATGTGTGTATTTGTCTTTATATTTATCCAGTGATGTATGTGTTTATTTGTCTTTATATTTATCCAGTGATGTATGTGCTATACTTTATGGCTGCATCTTATCCCAGACTGGTAAAGGTGTATTCTATGGGGTCGATTCAGCAGTATGCGCCTGGCACTTTTCACATTTATCCCTTACTCCCGAGTCAGCAGAACTTTTTTTTGTGGTACACAAGTAAATGGCCTTGATTCAGTAAGATTCTCTTTAGGTGAAAAAAGGCAGAGAATGTCACTGTTGCTGAATCACTAGTTAGGATGACAATAGGGTTTATAGGGGCCAAAAATCAGCCCTGGCCGGCCCAAGACGTCCCTGCAGAGCCCCCCCCCCCAACCATGATGCCAGTGCTATAGCATTGGGGTCAGGGGTTTCTTGGCTTGTGGGTACAGGGGGCTGGGTACAGGGGGCTGAGTGGGCTTGTGGGTATAGGGGGCAGGGTTTGAATGAGAGTGTAAAAATTAGCAACCTAACTGGCCCCAAAGCAGTGCGGCCTATTGGGCATTGTCTCCCTATCGCCAGTCCGCCCCTGCTTTTGGTGTAAAGCAAGTTAACAGCATCCTATGGGGTATGCAAAAACAAAACTGCAAATTCTTTGGCATATCCCAAAATTATCCTTAACTCATTGAAAAAATGATGGACTTCATCTGTAAAAATTCCCCATTACAGGTAAAGGGGATTTTTCTTTAAAGAAAAAGTAGAACAAATATTTTTTATTGCATTTTTTTTTGCATTTCACCAAGATGTAGGTTGGGTTTTTTTTTTTAAATAAGCCCCCCTCCCCATAGCCAACTATCCCGGGCACCAGGCATAAGGGCTGGTAACACAGGACTCAGAGGCAGTGGCATAAGTAAATGTGAGGGAGCCTCCGATGACAGATGACCTCCGATGTTCCTTTTTAATAGCAGGGCCTGGGGAGCAGTTGGGGAGTTAGGAGCCTTGCTCAAGAGCACTTCAGTCATGTCCCATGGCCGGGATTCGCACCTGCAACCCTACAGTCACAAGGCCGCTTCCTTATCTCTAGGCCATAACTGCCCCTGAATTTGATCTCAAACACTGAGACACTTGAAGCTTCCTTTATGTAAATGATGGCAAGTGAGCACAAATATGATAAATAAAGTGGAGGAGGAACAATGATGGGGCCCCCTGGCCCTGCCCGTATAGCAGCCCTTATGCCCTTTGGTACGGGGTCAGTGTTCTTCTGCATCCCCGATGTCCTAAATGGGGGTTCGGGTTATCGGGCGGGTTACCGCCAATACCGGTAGGTAACATGGTGGCTCCCTACCCTGTGAACTGGTATAGGAGTCCCCTGAACACATACCTTCCAACTTTACAGTGTGTGAAAGAGGGACAATTGTTAAATTAGGCCACACCCTCTCATTGAGGGATGGATAGGAGATAGGATGTAACAGTTACAACAATAGAAACACTTTGAATAGGTAAATGAATCATTTATTGCTGCAGATCTGCATGTTACACCTCAAAGAGGGACAGATGAGAACAATGAGGGGCAGCGGGACATGGACTCAAAAGAGGGACGGTCCCTCCAAATCAGGGACACTTGACAGGGATGTATTTACTAGTTCACCCCAAAGTAGGAAAAATAAAACACACACAACACAGATAATTCAAAATTTTAAATGTCCCCTTCATCCCTCTCCTCCCCTTGTGATGTGTGCAGTTACGTGGGGGGCAGAGATTCCAGATAGGCTCCGCCTCTCAGTATAAAATGTTGCTCCTCCCGACTCCTCACTCAGTCCCCAGCTAGGATGGAAGAAGGGGCAGCCTGTGTCCCACCATGCTCCAGATGGTGGCACCGGCATCAGCATTTGAAGCCTACTAACTCCAAAAGAAGATGGTGGATGGGCCACAGAAGAGCCCTGAAGATTGGATGAAGACATGGACCACCCAACGGACCAGAGGAAGCCTGCACCTGGTGGGGGACTGAAAAAAGTAGACCGGGACAGGTAATTAGTAAAATTTAGATTATTAAATGTTTTTTTTTATGTTGTGTTTTATTATTTTACACTTGGGGGAAATTAGTGCACTTTTTACTTCACCTGTGTGGAGATCTGCAAAACCTGGCCTGTTGCTGGGCCTTGTTGGAGAGGGTTGGGGACCCCTGCCTGAGTGGACAAGATGTGTAGGGAGTTAATTTAGTACCGTATTCCTCGCCCTATAAGATGCACTTATTTTCCCCAAAAACTGGGGGAAATGCCCGTGCGTCTTATAAGGCGAAGGCGATTTGGCAGGCCCCCATCCCCGACGGCTGCTGGTTCAGTTAGTTAAAAAAATAACGTCTTACCTGCAGCCGTAATCTGGGAGAAGCCACCAATCTCATCAATTTTGAGGAATGGGGGGAGGATCTGCCACACTATCCTGCACGCTGTCTGTTATATGGGGTTCTGCATGCTGCTTATTTTTGGGGATGGGGGGGGATCTGCCAAACTACCTGCTTAAGGGGTGATTGGGGGGATTCTGCCATGTCATGTAAGGTTCTGGGGGGGGGTTATTTGAGAACACCACTTGGTTCAGAATATTTTTTCTTCTTTTTTCCTCCTCAATATCCTGGGTGCGTCTTATGGTGCGAAAAACACTGTGTATTCTTTTTTAATTACAGACATTTAGTTGAATATGGTATTGTTGAAGTGGGCTATCACCATGCCTACATTTAATGGCTCTCTGTAGCCTCCAAACAATTGGACAGCTGCCATTCTATATCTGGGAAGCCATATACAAGTTGAGAATATTTCCACATACATTTCATACGGTCGTTAGCTGGAGAGAATGTCCGAATTCCTTCATGGGCTAATAGCTGTGAAATAGTAGTAAGCGAAGCTGGATCTAAGGAAAATAACTCTACTAAACCGGTAGTTGTGTTGCGCTTACCGCGCTGGTCCTGTTCTGTTCTTTTGTGCTGGCGGTGATGAAGTTGCACGCCTCTACGCACTCCTTTATCTCCGGGGCACAGTTGGCTAAGTTCTTGTATAGAGGAGTGGTCACGTCAATGTTAAAACCATCAACTGCAAACAAAAACAACAAGATGACCTTCCGTTTAGGCCTAAGCTCAAACTCTCCCACCTACCAACAAATTTTTGTTTAGTTTTCTCTAGCTGACTAAAAAGCTGGACTCAGTTTTCAGAAATGCAGTAAGGTCTTGTCATGTGTGGGAGAAGGCCATAATAGTAGGGACCAGGCAGACCAGATGGCACTAAGGACACTTCACTTAAACCAGACCTTCACCATGATTTATTGAAAAGCCCAAACCCTTAAAATATATTCATTTTAGATACTGGGGAATTGTTTTTTAAGTTTTTAGTCACTTACTTACTTATTCTTTCCCCCACTGGGCTGCAACTCTGTTCAGGACTTTAGGATACGGGCACCGCCAGCTTGACTCAGAAGCATCACACATACTGAGGAGAGGAGAGTGGGATAAAAAACAGGGGGGGGGGGATTTACGGGCGAATTGTCCAGTAAAATATAGGATGTGTTGCTATTCCCACTTTGGTCACTAGATGGGATTATACGACCACAAATGAGAGGAGTAGAATTTTATTCAAGCTCAGAATTATAGCTCAGAGTTGCCCTTTAGCATGAGCCAGGTGGCATAAGATACATTTGGGGAACAGCAGGAAACTGTTGAGATTGGTTGGGAGATTTTTGGAGGGAAAATGGCAGACAACATTGTATAGAGGTGAGGTTTCATAAGGGGAAGTCAGAGGGACAGACAGGAAGTTCGTCTATAGCCCTGCTAAGGGAAGATTCGTGTAGCCTCCTAATTGCAGAGAGAGAGCAAGAGGGAGATGAGTTCTAAGCAGAGAGAGTTGAGGTCCATACAGGAAGAAACCCAGTGGGGTTCTGGCATGGCATGGATGGTGCTCCTTAAGGGAAGAAAGGATCTAAAGGGATCAACAGGCCTTGATGAAGGAGCCACTGTCCCTTAGACTCCAGTTAGGTGTGGCTGCCCCTGTCTGAGAACTCTGCCCTGTAATGACTGTTGTGTGAGGGAGAAGCCCTTGTGTTGGAAGACAGTAGGGCCCAGATACACAATGACGAGACGTTCCCCCTGTTTTATTCGCTGGAAGCCCTATGGCCCTTCTGCTGACACTGGGCAATTCCGTGTCCAAGTCTGGGATACACCTTAGACAGACTCCACTATCAGGGGGTGCTCAGTTCAAAGTGGTGTATAGGCCGCCCTCTGAAAAAAGACATACATTTAATTGGGAAATACAATACTGCTTAGCCCCTATGTTGCAACATTCTGATAAGCAAGAGTTCCTGTGTTCTATGCTTGATGGACATAAGCCTCTTTAACCCTTTCACTGAAATGTCCTTATAAAGCAAGTGTGCCTGTGGTTGCTTTTCTACAAGCGATGCAAGTTTATTTGGCCTGTGAACTGTGTCAAAAGTGAATTTGACCATGATGTGCATTAAAGTATTAAACCTTTCATTTAATGACCCTGCAACAATAAAACAAGCTGATGCTTTCACCTATCCTGTTTTCTATTGAGTGTCTGTCTGCTGAGATACCGTCTTGTCATCTCCCCAGACTGCGGTCCCATTAACCACTACCCTCAGCTACCATACCTGTGTGCTGTGACAGTGCCTGATATAAGTTGACACTGTGATGCATGTTGGAATAAAATTAAAGCAGACCCCAATAACTACCGTTACCAATATCTGTTCTGCAACTGTATATTTGTGTTTTCCCTCTCAGCTTGTTCTGGGAAACAGGCAACTCATGGATTAATTCTCTAGCCAACCAGACAGGACTGAAAGAATCAAAAAGTAAAACTATCCTTGGCTCACATAGGCTGCGTCTGCCCTTTCGCTTGTGCCTCTTGCTTTCAGTTTGGCCAAGAAAGACATTTAGCTAAGGGTGTGAAGCTATTAATTTTAGTTTTTTCCTAAGTATTTTTCATTTTTTGCTCTACAGAGACTTCAGTGTGCTTTCACTAGCCATTTTGACAGGCTCAGGTAAGACCCATGGTGTAATGTTTCCCCCTCATAGGCCACAGGCAGTAGCCTCTGCCCAGTCTATCCTAAATTTGTTTGAATGACATTCTCTGGTTTGGGTATTTGTGTTTCTGATGTCTCTTTTCTTCACCCAGACCCCCAAGAACAACAGAGTTGCTCACTGACAATGGCAATATACACGTTATACTTGCTATGGATTGCCATGTTCTTTGACAAAAGAGGGTCAGAACCACCTGCCTTTCAGAACCAGAGCTCAAAGTTCAGATTGCCATCGGGGCTATGGATTGCACCATAGCTGACGCTCTTGCTGCACTTGGTGCAGCAATATGGGAAGAGTGGAAAATCAGCTCATCCTCATTGGGTTCCAGAGGCTTTGCCCAGGGCAAGTATACCTAACATGCTCAAGAATCCAATGTGGATGAGCCAATACTCCTCTTCCCATTCTGCTGTAGCAAGACCTCCTCCAAAAAGGATAAAGACCTAACCTTGTGGTAGTAGCTTTGGGGACACTGTGGAGTACAGTGTCAGGTTGGACAGATATGAAGGCGGGTTTCTCATGGTTCAGTTCCTGAAAGTAAAGATCGAACATAACTCAGGTAAAGTAGCAAACTAAATAAGGCCATTATTTTCTGATGGATACCTCAGTTCACAGGTGTCCCTCCTGGAGTCTCCATAAGACTATGAATAAGTGGTAAGCCATGGATAATCTGATCAAGCACATTTAGACATCACTCAAGATCTTGGATCAACCAGTTAAAGGATCCAAGGTCCCTTAGTGCACATGGCAATTCCTAACACAGTCCCCTAACACGTCTAGTTGTCTAGAGTATGAGCTGGTAAAGATGTTGAGGTTGACAAATTAGTTGCTGTTCAGAAAATACAGTTATTGCTTCAGCTGGCTCCCCATCAGTTGGCAAGCAGGGAACCTCATGTAAGTTGAAAGCAAGGAATAATCTTCCCAAGACAGTTCTGGACATTTTATAAGATCTTGGATCAACCAGTTAAATGATTTAGGGGCCCTAGGTGCACCAAAATAAGATCATACCTAGATACCTATTTAAATCAGATTATTTGCTACCAACCTTGAAAGAATGGAAGAAGAGAGGCCCAGTAGAGAATGGCCCTGGCAGTGGATAGTTGCCAATATAGAATACAAAAGCTCCAGCCACCACTACTCTAAGAACCCGTAGTGGACCATTTACTAGTTCACCAACAGTTAAGAAAATTAAATAAATACATATAATACATTTGTAAAATAGAATAAAGATTCTCCTTATCCACATCTTCCTCTACCTGTCTCCTGACAGGCAAGTCTGCTGGGTGAGTGTCTCCCTCCTGGACTGGTGAGCTGTGGTCTTCTGAAACCAGGACGCAGGGTATACCCCTCCATGCCCCTCTCTTCTAGTGATGTAAGAGTCACATGGGGGGCATCAGACATATGCTCTGCCATAGTACAAATGCTTCCCTCCCGACCACCTGCGAATACATTTGGTGGGACACCAAGCAAGGATGCTGTTGGGGTGGCTGCAAGAGTTGCGCCCCAGCATTAGAAGACCACGGCCTGTCTACAGGAGAGGACCACAGGAGGAAGAAGATTATCAGGTCAGGAAACAAGTCCTACCATGCCAGAATGGTTGCCCTGACCTATTTGCATATGGAGGGCAACTGCTGCAGCTGCGACCATTTGATGGTCTCAGGTTACCATCAACTGAATAAGAGAGCTGGTGGTTACATCAGACTCTGGCCCTTATTTAACAAGGGATAGCGCCAGGTAGCGAATGGTGAGCGAACGGTAATGACGCTCACCGCCACGAGAACGCCGGCTCCCCTCCGCAATCACACATTTATCAAGCCGATCCTGCTTAGCGACTGACAGAGCGCCAGATAGCGAATCATTCATCATTATTCCAGCCTCACCCCACAGCGCCAGCGAGCGACCTTGAACAGCGACAGGTATGACCTCTCGCTACCTGGCGCTCTCCAATGCATTTCAATGGAGCAATCTATAAATATTCATAATTAATTGCTATTAATTTTTTTTTTTTTTTTTTTTTTAAATGTCAAAAATTCTGTGACCACTTCTGCAATGTTAGATTTTTTTTTGAAGGGAAAAAAATAAATAAATACATTTGTGCAGAATTGATATTACAGGTCTGATATTAATGTATTCATATTACAAAATGTTTTGAAAAACATGTTTGTTTTTTTTACTAAAAATATGGTTGTTTGGGGGTTAAAAAACTACTTTTAACCCATCGCCGCCAGCGCTCTGGGGTTTAAACAAGCATTTCACAGCGCCAGAATTTTTGGAGCGTGATTTGTTAATGAATATGCTGGGAGCCGTTCGCTATGGCCGTTCGCTGTCATGCGCTCCCATACAGTGCGGAACCTGTCAAACAGCGACTCCTAACCCCGTATTCAACATTACTGCACACCGACTGAGTCGCTGTCAACAGCCGAACAACGGGCAAGCACAGCGAATACTAGCGGGCGCTGTGAAAATAATGCTACTGTCGCTCATCTGTCGCTACCTGGCGCTATTAATGAATCGGCCTCCCCGTCTCTAAATAAATACTGCGAAAAAACAATTATGATGTGAGGACCTTAGACTCTCCCTTTCTTAAAGTATCTCCACTAGGACTTATGTAGATCTGCTTCGCCCCCCTAAACTGGACCAACGCCCGTTTTTTCTTTAACGGGTGTTGGTCTCGCAGACAGCGAAAAAGAATGCTGGAGCCCCCTAGAAAAAAACCCACCCAGAACGCCTGATATCCTTACCTTCACCTTGAGCCAACACCAGAAAAGTAGTCCCGCGATTGGCAGCTGGGCAGTCAGGTGGGCCATGAACAGGACTCCTTTCCCGAAGTGAAAGGATATCAGGTATTCTGGGGGGGTTATGTTCTGGGGGACTCCAGCTTTTTGGATGCCCCCCCGAGCTTGTTCTTATTTGCGGTCTGTGGGACAGCTGCGTGTAGAGCATGACAGGACTGGAAGATGACGCGGGACCAAGGGTTGCCGGAGCGTGATGTGACCGGAACGGGTAAGTCAAAAGTTGTATAATGTGAAACCGGAGGGGCAGAGTGGGGGGGGGGCAAGCCAGGTTTGGGGATTTTTTATTAACTCCCCAATACCTGCAATGTTCCTGTATAAGCTTTCTGGTTCAGCCCAAAAAATGTCTGCCCTCTTCTTACCTATCTGCCACCTCCACTGCCCCTTTCTACCTTTGCGGCCTTCAGTCTCTTCACCTCTGTAGCCTCTGGGGTCCCGGCTCATCCCGTGCCGCTCTCTCTGCCTTTCAAACATCAGTTCGCTGCGAGGTTTCTTCAGAACGTATTCCTCGGCCTTCAGCATAATCCCCAACGAGCTCTTCCTTCTCTGCTTTGGCGTTTGATCATCTTCCTCACAAGGCTCGATCTTCATGAGTAAATATCGGGGTATCACCTGCAGGAGCCTCTGCAAGACAAACTCCAAATTAATATTTGCCACACCCTCTTTGGGGTGTAGGAATGTAACTGAAACTGGAAACTAGGGGCCTTATTCATGAAGGGATAGCGCCAGGTAGAGCCTTGTAAGCGACAGGTAGCGACAGGTGAACGCCGGACACGGCAGCAATTACGCATTTATCAAGCGGATTCTGTTGAGCGACAGGGATAACGCCATGTAGCGTCCAATTCATCATTATCCCAGCCTCAGCGTACAGCGCCGGCGTTCAGCCTTGCACAGCCTCTCGCTCTTCTATACATTTCAATAGACGTTCTTTTACTTTTCTTCAAACAGGGGGGTTTTATTATTCATTTTTTTTAATTCTCAAATAATGTTGGGATCTCTCCTGGCCTTGAAAAAGCCATTTTTTTTCATATTTTTTAAAATTTTTATATATTTATGCAGAATTGACATTACAGGTCCGGCATTAAAGTGTTCATGTCACAGTGTTATAACAAGTCTTAAAGTGGACCAACACCCAGGGGGGATCGGCCCGGAAATCTATAAGATTCCCGGACCGATCAGATCCCTCCCCGCGGGGCATCCGAAATCGGGATGTCCCGCGGGGAGGAACCCCCCAGGAGGCCCACAATCCTCACCTTACCGGCGATCCAACGGCGCATGCGCGAGACGCGGCGCGTCTCTCGCTTCCCTCTAGCAGGGCGCGCTCCCGCGCCGGCCGTTTTGTGAATGGCCGGCGCAGGCGCGCTCCCTGTTAGAGGGAAGCGAGAGACGCAGCCAATGACAGCGCTCTGGTATGCGCGTCCAAGCGGCTTTGGACGCGCATACCAGAGCTGCTCTGAGCGCTGTCATTGGCCGGACGAGGTCACGTGGGAGCGGGGAGAGGTGAGTTTTTGCGGCGATCGGGGGGGTTTCAGACAGCGGGGCACCCCCGATCGGGGTGCCCCACCTAAGTGGACCAACACCCAGGATAGTCAAAATCCTGGGTGTTGGTCCACTTTAAAGGATCCACAGCACTCAACCCTGTTAGCTTGCAGACCAGCCTACAATCTGTCTCTAAACTTATGCCCTTATTCATCAAGCGATAGCGCCAGGTAGTGTCTGACGAGCGCCAGGTCCCGCCAGCTAACGGCGGCTACCGACTCAAGTACGCCCGGCGGCAGTCACAATGACGCATTTATCACGCTAAATGAGGCTAGCGCCGGCGAGAGCGACAGCTACCGCGGGATTCATCATGTAGCCGACTGCAACGAACAGCGCCGCTGCTAATCCCATCACAGCGCCAGGTATGACCTGTCGCTCCCTGGCGTGGTCCAATGCATTTCAATGGAGCAATCTTTAATTAATCATAATTAATTTCTATTAATGTTTTTTTTTTTTTTTTTTTAAGTCAAAAATTCTGTGACCACTTCTGCAATGTTAGGATTTTTTTTTAAGGTAAAAAAAAAAAAAAAATGATTTTGTGCAGAATTGATATTACAGGTCTGATATTAATGTATTCATATTACAAAATGTTTATAAAAACTTGTATAATTTTACAAGCAAAAAATATGGTTGTTTGGGGGTTAAAAACTATTTTAAATCCATCGCCGCCAGCGCTCTGGGGTTTAAACAAGGAATTCACAGCACAAGAAATTTTTGAGCGTGATTTGTTAATGAATCTGCAGCAAGCCGTTCGCTCTGGCCATTCGCTGTCAGGCGCACCCATACAACGCTGAACCTGTGAAACAGCGACCCCTAACCCCGTATTCAACATTACCGCACACCGACTGAGTCGCTGTCATCAAGCAAACCCCGGCCAAGCACAGCGAATACTAGCTGGCGCTGAGAAAATCACGCTACTGGCGCTCATCTGTCGCTACCTGGCGCTATTAATGAATCGGCCTCCCAGGGCCTTATTTAAGAAGGGATAGCGTCTGGTAGTGGCTGGTTAATGACAGGTAGTGACAGGTAGCGACAGGTGAACGCCGGACACGGCACGCAATTACACATTTATCAAGCAGAATCTGTTTAGCGACTGGGATAACGCCATGTAGCGTCTGATTCATCATTATCACAGCCTCAGCGAACAGCGCCGGCGTTCAGCCTCTCCCATACATTTCAATGGACGATCCTTTTCTTCTCTTTAAACAGGGTTTTTTTTTGTTTTTTAAATCTCAAATAATGTTGTGACCTCTTCTCACATTGAAAAAGCAGTTTTTTCACAAATTTTTCATTTTTTATATATTTCTGCAGAAATGACATTACAGCTCTGCCATTAAAGTGTTCATGTTACAATGTTGTTACAATGTAATTCCATATGTTTTCGCTTTGTTACTAGTGGATAGATGCTGAAAAACAGACTTTAATCACACCGCCTCCTGCGCTCTGGGCTTCAACTAAGCATTTTTCAGCGCCAGAGTTTTGTGAGGTTGTTTTTTTTGCTGAATATGTTGTGAGTCGGTCGCACTGACCAGTCGCTAACATGCGCTCCCATACATCGCTGTACTGGTCAAATAGCGACTCATCACAATGTATTCATCACTGCTGCACAGCGACTGAGTCGCTAGGAACTAGCGACCCACGGCCGAGCACAGCGACTACTAGCGGGCGCTCTGAAAATGCCTGCTACAGACGCTCATCTGTCGCTACCTGGCGTTAGTGATGAATCAGCCTGCCGTTAAAAACAGAGGCTCGGTCACACACATAAGTAGCTGCAGAAGTAGCTTAAGCTGCACCACCAGCGCCAAGGTGCCTCTATGGGGTGCGTCCTAACTCTAATCTCTAATGTTATAACAATGTAATTCCCGTATGTTTTTGCATTGTTACTTGTGGGTTCATGTTAAAAACATCCTTTAATCACATAGCCTCCGGCCTACAGCAAAGCATTTTTGAGCGCCAGTGGTGTGTGAGGCTGTTTTTTTGATGAATACGTTGTGAGTCGGTCACACTAACCAGTCGCTACCATTCGCTCCCATACAGCGCTGTACTGGTCTGCAGTTGGGATATTAGAAACAGGCAGGCTGATTCATTACTAGCGGCTAGGTCAGAGCGGCTCAGTCGCTGTGCAGCATTGATGAATACATTGTGGGGAGTCGCTATATGACCAGTACAGCGCTGTATGGGAGTGAATGGTAGTGACTGGTCAGTGCGACTGACTCACACCACATTCATCAAAAAAACAGCCTCACACACCGCTGGCGCTCAAAAATGCTTCGCTGTAGCCCAGAGCGCCGGAGACTGTGTGATTAAAGGATGTTTTTGAACACATATCCACCAGTAACAAAGCGAAAACACATGGAATGACATTGTTATAACATTGTAACATGAACAAATTTAATGCCAGACCTGTAATGTCAATTCTGCATAAATATATAAAAAATTAAAAAAGTGTGAAAAAATGGCTTTTTCTAGGCCAATAGAGGTCACAACATAATTTGAGATAACAAAAAAAAAATAATAAAAAAAAAAAACCCTGTTTAAAGAGAAGTTAAAGAACGTCCATTGAAATGTATGGGAGAGCGACAGGTAGCGAGAGGTAATACCTGGCGCTCTGCAAGGCTGAACGCCGGCGCTGTACGCTGAGCCTGGGATAATGATGAATCGGACGCTACATGTCGTTGTTCCAGTCGCTCACCAGATTTGGCTTCATAAATGTGTAATTGCGTGCCGTGTCCGGCGTTCACCTGGCGCTACCTGGCGCTAGAGCTTCATGAATAAGGCCCTTATACTCCCGGGATCTCCATAGTGGCAATCACAATGCTCTCTCCAAGTGAACAAAGGGGGGTGGGAGCAGCTCAATCACTATTTATACAAAATTATCAACATTATTATTCAGGGCCTGGGAACTAATTTACCGCCCAGTTTAACCCTCTCATCATCTAAATATCAAGCAACAAACGTGTCTAGCTATGTGGAGAGACAGAGATTTGGTTGCATATATCTGCAGATACATGAGGAAGCCACACTGCCCCGGCAAGGCACTCTGTGTTTAGTGTTGTCCCTACTCTTAATTCTGAGTCCCCAAAGTTGGGACATGCAATGCAGACAAATCTCTGTCTTTCCACACAGCTAGACATGTTTGTTGCTTGATATTTAGTTGATGAGAGGGTTAAACTGGGCGGTAAATTAGTTCCCAGGCCCTGAATAATAATGTTGATAATTTTGTATAAATAGTGATTGAGCTGCTCCCACCCCCCTTTGCTCTCTCCAAGTGACCAACTAGAACGCATTGCCCACGGCGGTCCTGTCGGCCATGATACCGGAGCAGCTGTGCAGAATGGGCCACCAGAACCAGAAGACCTCTCAATGGATCCTGCTCAAATTCTGATTGGACGGTCAGTAGCCATAACTAGAAAACTCAGGCTCACTCACATGTTTAAGGGCCGGTGTCAGATTGTGCGTGCTCGGCGTCCTTAAAGTTAAGTTCAATACAATAACGCAGCTAACCACGATAATCGTTGAGTAAACCATTACGAAGATCAGGTACCTGCAAGAAAAATAACTGTTAGCATCTTATATTAAAGAAAGTATCTGCAGATATATCTAGGCAGCCGAGCCTTTCATTTTCTACCCGTTAGGCATGTTTGTTGCTTAAAGGAACTCTGTTCCTCTGTCATTCAGCAGCTGACATCATCATGGCTGCGCTCTCCCTTCCTGGCAGAACACAGCTGCTTCTAAGAGGCTGATTTATTAATAGCGACATGTAGCGACAGTTGAGCGACTGTAGCGGCATTTTCACAGCGCCCGCTAGTAGTCGCTGTGCTTGGCCGTTGTTCGGTTGTTAACAGCGACTCAGTCGGTGTGCCGTAATGTTGAATATTGGGTGACGAGTCGCTATTTGACAGGTTCCGCGTTGTATGGGAGCGCATGATAGCGACTGGTCAGAGCGACCGGCTTCCACCATATTCATCAAAAAATCACGCTCAAATAATTCTTGCGCTGTAAAATGCATGTTTAAACCCCAGAGCGCTGGTGGCGATGGGTTAAAAGTAGTTTTTTTAATCCCCAAACAACCATATTTTTGGAAACCAAAAAAAAAAAAGTATTTTAATAATAATAATAATTTAGTAATATGAATACATTAATATCAGACCTGTAATATCAATTCTGTACAATTTAATTTTTTTTTTCCCCTTAAAAAAATTATCTAACATGGCAGAAGTGGTCACAGAATTTTTCACATTTAAAAAAAAAAACACATTAATAACAATTAATTATTAATATTTAAAGATTGTTCCATTGAAATGCATTGAAGAGCGCCAGGTAGCGAGAGGTCATACCTGTCGCTGTTCAAGGTCGGACGCTGGCGCTGTGGGCTGAGGCTGGAATAATGATGAATGAGTCGCTATATGGCGCTATCTCAGTCGCTAAGCAGGATTGGCTTGATAAATGTGTGATTGTGGTGGGGAGCCGGCGTTCTCGTGGCGGGTCCGTCATTACCGGCCGCTCACCAGTCGCTACCTGTCGCTATTCCTTCATAAATAAGGGCCTAAATGTTCCTGCATTCCTTTGCCATAGACCACCAATCATAGGGATAAGCTGGTGGTCTATAGCTCCAGACTGTGGACACTGGGAGAGAGCGATAACAGCCAGGGTGATGAGTAATAATCTCTTACAGACCCCGCCCATTATGCTGATTATTATGCGGCATCACCGAGCCAAGGGCCATGCCCACATGCTTCGGAAGGGAATTTCTAAGGTGAAACAGTAAACTTTAATATATATCCACCGTTTCTTCCTTAATTCAAAAACGGCAAACGGTTAAAGACAACGGTTAAAGACAAACGGTTAAAGACAGCGCCAAACGTAGCCCGGCACAATGGTCTAACAATTGCCTTAGCCTTCCGTATCCCTTTAATACTCAGATGGGATTGGTGGGCAGTTCTACTAGGGCCTCACACACCAACTATTAATTTCCCAGGGCAACTTGCCATTTTCTACAGGAACTAATAATAGCCTGCTACTTAAAGTGGACCAAAAGTTACGATTCCCTCCCCCCCCGGGGCATCCAAAATCGGGATGCCCCGCTGTGTGAAACCCCCCAGGTCGCCCCTTACGCTTACCTTGTTTCCCGATCCAACGGCGAATGCGCTAACAGCATCCCCACTATCCCTGTGGCAGGGCGCATGCCCACACCAGCCATTTGTGAATGCCCGGCGAGGGCACGCTCCTTGTTAGAGGGTAGCGGGGGGATGCGACTGTCAGCACGCTTGGCCTTAGACGACGTGGCATCAGTGGCTGCGAGCGCGCTGATTGGACGAGGGAAGAAGTGAGTTGGCTTTGGCAATCTGGGGGGTTTCACACAGTGGGGCACCGCCGATCGGGGTGCCCCGGGGGAAAGGACCAAAACCCAGGATAGTCAAAATCCTGGGTTTTGGTCCACTTTAAAAACCTGTAAATACTTTGCCTGTATTCCTATAAGGGGCCCACAAGTGCCCAAATAAGGATCGTTACATGATGTCTGCAAGCCAAGAGATAAGGCGCTGAAAAAAGAACTCTTTGTGGCTCATTTTATGTAGCGAGCCTTACCACCCAGGGATGACTTCTTCATCATCCCACAAACAGAATGCTATCAGATAGAAGGGATGTCAATGTGGAGGGAGGGGAACCTCTTACAGGCCTACAAAAAATAATTTTACATCAAGTACTAAAATCTAATTCTTCCTATAATCCTGTAGGGGGCCCACGAGTATTCTAACATGAATGGGATATACCAAAGCAGTATCAGTCATGGTGCGTAAGAGGTGAATCATGTCTGAACTGACCTAAAAAAACTAAAACAACGACCCACCTGGTTTCCCCAGCTGTAACCCAACAACAAGTTCTTAAACCGGATAAGCAGCGAAAATAGAAAGCCCAGAACTAACTGCCCCGTCTGCATACTGAATCATTGTTAGCATTTACTCCTGCTGTGATGGATGGAGGTCAGAATCAATAAAATGAATATATATGTGAATATTCCCTCTCCATTTACTCCACTTGATTTCATATTCCTATATCTGCATTGTATGCTTTAGTGGCTAATAAAGGTGAAATAAACCCTTCATAAGCTGATTCTTTCCTTTTGCTTGTACTGAATTTAGAGCAATAAAGTTAATGAAGCACACTGCTATTAACACATTACTGTGAACAAGATGGCACTGGGGAGCTGGACAACATCTTATTATGTCCGGCCCCCCAGGCATCACTAACATTCCTGAGAATATGATCTGTGGCTGTGATGACCAATCATTGAGCCAGTAATTCGATTTGTCTTTATGTGATGATGTCCAATAGATGACGTGTGCCATGTTTTTTTACTTTGTTTTAAAAATAAAGGGTCACTGGGGGGAGCGGCAGAAAACACTTTCCTTTGTAGCTTGGAGCACGCTGTCTGTCTGTGTCCTTCATTACGCATATATTTCCTTAGATTATTTTTGAAGACCAAATGACACCAGAGAAATCCCACAGCCCACGAGTATTCTAACATGAATGGGATATACCAAAGCAGTATCAGTCATGGTGCGTAAGAGGTGAATCATGTCTGAACTGACCTAAAAAACTAAAACAACAACCCACCTGGTTTCCCCAGCCGTAACCCAACAACAACAAGTTCTTAAACCGGACAAACAGCCTTGCACAAGCGAAAATAGAAAGCTCAGAACTAACTGCCCCATCTGCATACTGAATTATTGTTAGCACTTACTCCTGCTGTGATGGATGGAGGTGAGAATCAATAAAATGAATATATATGTGAACATTCCCTCTCCATTTACTCCACTTGATTTCATATTCCTATATCTGCATTGTATGCTTTAGTGGCTAATAAAGGTGAAATAAACCCTCCGTAAGCCACTTATCTCTGCGCTGATTTTTTCCTTTTGCTTGTACTGAATTCAGAGCAATAAAGTTAATGAAGCACGCTGCTTTAACACATTACTGTCAACAAGATGGCACTGGGGAACTGGACAACACCTTATTATGTCCAGCCCCTCAGGCATCACTAATATTCCTGAGAATATGATCTGTGGCTGTGATGACCAATCATTGAGCCAGTAATTCGATTTGTCCTTATGTGATGATGTCCAATAGATGACGTGTGCCATGTTTTTTTACTTTGTTTCAAAAATAAAGGGTCACTGGGGGGAGCGGCAGAAAACACTTTCCTTTGTAGCTTGGAACACTCTGTCTGTCTGTGTCCTTCATTACGCATATATTTACTTAGATTATTTTTGAAGACCGAATGACACCAGAGAAATCCCACAGCCCACGAGTATTCAAACATGAATGGGATATACCAAAGCAGTATCAGTCATGGTGCGTAAGAGGTGAATCATGTCTGAACTGACCTAAAAAACTAAAACAACAACCCACCTGGTTTCCCCAGCCGTAACCCAACAACAACAAGTTCTTAAACCAGACCAACAGCCTTGCACAAGCGAAAATAGAAAGCTCAGAACTAACTGCCCCATCTGCATACTGAATCATTGTTAGCACTTACTCCTGCTGTGATGGATGGAGGTCAGAATCAATAAAATGAATATATATGTGAATATTCCCTCTCCATTTACTCCACTTGATTTCATATTCCTATATCTGCATTGTATGCTTTAGTGGCTAATAAAGGTGAAATAAACCCTTCATAAGCTGATTCTTTCCTTTTGCTTGTACTGAATTTAGAGCAATAAAGTTAATGAAGCACACTGCTATTAACACATTACTGTGAACAAGATGGCGCTGGGGAGCTGGACAACACCTTATTATGTCCGGCCCCCAGACGTCACTAACATTCCTGAGAATATGTTCTGTGGCTGTGATGACCAATCATTGAGCCAGTAATTCGGTTTGTCCTTATGTGATGATGTCCAATAGATGACGTGTGCCATGTTTTTTTACTTTGTTTTAAAAATAAAGGGTCACTGGGTGGAGCGGCAGAAAACACTTTTCTTTGTAGCTTGGAACACTCTGTCTGTCTGTGTCCTTCATTACGCATATATTTCCTTAGATTATTTTTGAAGACCGAATGACACCAGAGAAATCCCACAGCCCACGAGTATTCTAACATGAATGGGATATACCAAAGCAGTATCAGTCATGGTGCGTAAGAGGTGAATCATGTCTGAACTGACTTAAAAAAACTAAAACAACAATCCAACTTGTTTCCCCAGCCGTAACCCAACAACAACAAGTTCTTAAACCGGACAAGCAGCCTTGCACAAGCGAAAATAGAAAGCTCAGAACTAACTGCCCCATCTGCATACTGAATCATTGTTAGCACTTACTCCTGCTGTGATGGATAGAGGTCAGAATCAATAAAATGAATATATATGTGAACATTCCCTCTCTATTTACTCCACTTGATTTCATATTCCTATATCTGCAGTGTAAGCTTTAGTGGCAAATAAAGGTGAAATAAACCCTCCTTAAGCCACTTATCTCTGGGCTGATTTTTTCCTTTTGCTTGTACTGAATTTAGAGCATTAAAGTTAATGAAGCACGCTGCTTTAACACATTACTGTCAACAAGATGGCGCTGGGGAGCTGGACAACACCTTATTATGTTGGGCCCCCAGGCATCACTAACATTCCTGAGAATATGCTCTGTGGCTGTGATGACCAATCATTGAGCCAGTAATTCGATTTGTCCTTATGTGATGATGTCCAATAGATGACGTGTGCCATGTTTTTTTTACTTTGATATAAAAATAAAGGGTCACTGGGCGGAGCGGCAGAAAGCGCTTTCCCATGTAGCTTGGAACACGCTGTTTGTCTGTGTCCTTCATTACACGTATATTTCCTTAGATTATTTTTGAAGACCGAATGACACCAGAGAAATCTCTGAACCATACAGAGCAAAAAGGGGTCTGCCCACAGTTCTTTATCACTGCTTCCACTCAAACTGAATTGTCTCAACAATTTTGGTCACTGCCATCTTGTAACACCCTGGAGGCTTTCTTTGCCAGCATCATAGCCATGCTAGTGCCTGCATTTAACCCACAATGCAATGCGGCAGGAAACCCAGCAGGCCACTGGCAGGTCCATAGGACACGATTGAGGGGGGGAATTGACAACGGAGGGAGTTGCAAAAAGGTAAATGAATTTGTATGTGCAGCAATCTGAATTGCCCTGGGAAGGGATGCATATGTGCACTATTTCATGTGGTCCAGTTTAAAGCATATACATATTTCTATGTATGAACTTTGGTAATAATTCAGCATGAATAGCGATTTTAAAGAATGCACAGGGGCCTGGTTGGTCACAATATGTATATATTTGTTTAATCAACATGGCAATATTTTCATTTCTGCTTGAATGTGGTGGGTCCTGAAGAAGGGGGCCCCAGTGCACCCCGAAACGTCAACCAACCACCACCACTGTGTTTATTGCACTTGAACTTGTTGATGTAAGAATACAATTGAAAATGTGGAACTTCTGGAGTGCTGGTTCTTTACAAATGGACTCCATCTGAAATAGGTGTTCCAATTTCTATGGTAGAACTTGGAGGAATGATGTGCACAACTGCTGGAGAAAGACCTTTCTCCGACAGCGTTCTGATTTCAACAGCCAGTGACCATAAACTGGGGCACTTGAGATGGACCTAAGAAGGTAGATCTGTATGCTGAAGGAGCCTCCTAGGTCTGTCCCCCACCTGGTTGACTACATCTGCATGTCAGGCTTTTGTTTGGGCCAACAGAATTGTTATAACCTCCTTCCACCTAAGATTTTTTTTTCATATTATATTTCAGATCAGCAGTTACTCAATTATCCTGATTTCCTAAGCTCTGGACTGATCTAAAAGGATCTGTAATTGCTTAGCCATTCTCTAATACAGGGTCTATCTATGTAAGGTTGCAACTGCATAAACCTCCACCTATCCAAAGGCATTAAAACCCAGGACTCTACCAGCAAGTGTAATGGAAGCCAGCTGGACTTTCATGTGTGCAACAGGTGTTGCCCATACCTTCCAACTTTTCAGGGTGGGAAAGAGGGACCACTGTTCAATTAAGGCAAGCCCCCTCATTGATTGATGAATAGGAGATAGGATGTAACACTTACAACAATATAAACACTTTGAATAGGCAAAGACGGACAGAGAAGAACAACGATGTACACGGGGACATTGACTGAAAAGAGGGACAGTCCCTCCAAATCCAGTTGGGAGGTATGGTGTTGCCTATATGACTATATAGCTGCCAAGATGTATAAGTTTTAGAACTATAGAAAGTTAGGGAGACCCCAAAATCCCCAGAAGAACCTAATGAATGGCTGCGCAGATACAGATACAGCTAGTTGTTTTGACAGCAGTTTGTAACAATGTGGTGATGAACCAAAATCTTTCAGGGCAGATAGGACTTAATTTGAAAAAGTTTTCATGCAAAAAATAAATAAAAGTAACGAACATGAAGAACCCTTGAAAGCAAGTTCTTGAGCTAAGAAATAATATCCTAAAGAGATTCATTATTGCAGAATGTTGGCACAAGCAAATGTTTAAGATCTTTGAGGTCAGGGTGTAGGATGCAACATACTTGCCAATAAGTGGGACGGCCAGGGAAGTCTCAGGAACCTTCTGAGCAATCAGGAAGAGGAACACAGTTTGGGCAAGTAGAACTTGGATAGAGAGTGTACACTTCTGACCACCGGCTAGAAGTAAAAATAAGAGATGACCATTATCAGTGACTAGAATTTCCGTTATCAGATAGATATTGTAATGTCCAGCGGGACACTTGCCTTCTGTGAGCTGACAACCCCCAATCTCTGTCACCAGTTCCGCCTATAGTCAAGCCCCTGTTTGCCAGGACGCTTGGTATGCCTCACCAGACACAGTTGCCCTTCTGGTATTAAAAGGCGCAAAGGATGTCAGCTTACGGTTAAGGCAAATAAACCACAAGGACATTCTAAGGCCGAGGTCGTACACAGGTAATCAGTCCGCGGATGCGTCTATACACAGGGATGAGCATAGTCAAGAATAACCAAAGGGTCAAGCCGAGAGGTCAGAGGTAGCGAGGTATCCAAAAAGGGGCAGGCAGATTAAGGTCAGGCAAGTAGAGGTCGGTTCAGGCAGCAAACTGGGAAGGTCGATTAAAGCCAAGTCAGTATCAGATAAGCAGAGATTTAATCACACCATAAGCACAAGAAACTATAACGGGCATTGAGGACCGGGCTAGATCCCTATTTAAAGGGTGACTGGCCAATGTTAAGCAGTGGAAGGACTGGATGGTGATTGGTGTTATGTTGGTGCTGTGATCCCCCACTGGATAGGCTACACAATTCCCAGGGGCTGGTCAGTCCTGCCCAGTAAGGCTGACCAGCCCCTGATACCTATCAGGTATGGAGGAAGGTGCACCGCCTGGCACTGGCAGTGCATCGTCATCTTAGAGCGATTTCGCCAGACAGCGGGGCGCATGCCTCTACAGCTAGAGGGGGAGCGAGGAAGGTGGCCAGAGCGGCACACCACACTTTCCGACTTCCGGGAGTGGCGAGTGAGTCCTGCTACAGGCAGCCGGGGAGCACCGCACAACCCAGAAGATGGTCGTTGCGGGTCCCCTAGTACAGGTAAGTTTCTTACAGATATCTTCAATGGTCAGGACACTACAGTTCTTATATATATATATATTAAGATTGAAGTCAGCCATTATTGAAGGCCATCTCCTCATTCTAGTTTTCTTGTTTAATAGCCGCCATATTGTATACCTACTCTGTGTCCATTGCCTCATTTTGTTTGACCAGCAGGTAATATGCATGCACAATCAAAGCTAAGACAATAAACTACCACACGTGTGTTCCTACCACTGGCTGGCCGAATAGCTGCACCACCGTCCATCACCAACCTCGTCTTTTTCTTCCACATTTGGTTGACTTACCTTTAGCTGGCAGGAAATATACGAGAACCACCAGGGAGGAGATGAGAACGCAGGGCACAATAATGTTAACAACATAGAAAAGAGGCTTTCTTTGAATAATTAGGGCAAAATTGATTTGCTGATATTCAAGGTCTTCTTCCGTGTAGCGCTGGTTGACATACTTCCAAGCAGGACAGTGTTTTATTGCCCATTCACCGTTCTCTGGTTTTGGTTGAAGGCAAATAGAGACAGTGTACGGTCAGTGTATAGTTCGCTGATGAGTCAATGAATCATTTACTGTACAAGCTAAAAAAAAAATTACCTGTGAAGGCTTCTGGATCAATGTCCACATGCTCCAAAAGAACCTTATCAACATAAGCCAGCAGTAGGTTAATTTCTTTGGCAGTATAAGTCTTTGACCTGCAAAGAGAGGTTTGGAAAAGAACGTTTTCAATCCAGCTGGTGTTTTTATCCAATTAAAACCATTATCCAACCTTTTAAGATGCATGTCATAGCATATACTAGTCTATTGTGAAGAATCAGCACTCCAAAAGTTCTTAAACATCTAGTTGTATTCATGTATCCAAAGTTCAAAGGCAAAAATCATAAACACAATAGTGGTTGTTGGTCAACGTTTTGGGGTGCACTGGGACTCCTTCCTCAGGACCAACCACATTCAAGCAGATGCAGAGAAGATGCCATGCATATATACACATACTATGGCCAATAAGGCCTCTGTAAGTTCAAAAATCCACTCCTGACGTCATCGGCGCTATAGATTACTTAATAGGGTTTCGTAATTACACAGTACTAATCATGCATAGGTAAAGAAACAAAAATGCAGAGTAAACACATACTTACCCCTCCGAGGATGCCCCCTCCTCATCCAGAGTTTTCTGAATGAGCGGGGTACCGCCGCTCCGGTTGGCGGGGAGGTTGCTAGGCAACCCCCCTCGCCGTCCCAATAGGGTAAGGTCGGGTGTTAAGCGATGATGACGTGACTAGTGCCGTCAGGCGCAAAGTTTTTTAACTTACAGGGGCCTTATTGGCCATAGTATGTGTATATATGCATAGCATCTTCTCTGCATCTGTTTGAATGTGGTTGGTCCTGAGGAAGGGGGACCCAGTGCACCCCAAAACGTTGACCAACAACCACTACTGTGTCTATGATTTTTGCATTTAAACTTTGGAAATATGAATATAACTAGATGTCACCAAACAGCATATACTAGAACACCCAAACATGTCTCTTTAGGTTATGATGAACATGGATTACTTTGTTGGTGCTCAGACAGTATGGTTTTATGGCCTTTCACCTTCTGCTTTCAGTCCATTTCAGTCCAGCCTCCCTCGTACATGTGCTCTTTTATAACCCCCACCTCCTGCCTTGAGACTTGAGTTTTACTGTGCTGGTAGCATTGTGCATCCCACAGCTCCGTATTCAGAGCCTGACAAGTATTTGACCCTTGGTTTTCTAGTTCAATGTTTGGCCCTCAGCCTTCTGTTTGTCTAGGGTTCTGTATTTGCTCTCCTTCTCCTGCTCTCCTGATGAACCTTGTCTTCATTTTCTGTCTGCTACTGGTTTCCTTTAACCCATAGTATTGCCCGGGACCTCTGCATTCTGTCCAGCTAGGGCAAGGTCAAAGAAACAGGAGGGCCTTGTGGTTGGCCTCTTGCCTTGCTGGAGGCACCGACCAGTTGTCTCGGTTTCTATCACCTGTGTCATTTTACCCAAAGTATTGCCTGGGGCCTATGCATCCTGTCCACCTAGGACAAGGTCAAAGAAACAGTAGGGTCCTATGGTTGGCCTCTTGCCTTGCTGGAGGCACCGACCAGTTGTCTCTGTTTAATTTTACCCATAGTATTGCTGGGGGCATATGCATCCGGTCCACCTAGGGCAAGAAGTAAGAAACAGTAGGGCCTTGTGGTTGGCCTCTTTCCTCTCTGGTGGCACCGATTAGTTGTCTCAGTGTCTATCGCCTGTTTCATTTATCCATAGTGTTACCTGGGGCCTATGCATCCTGTCCACCTAGGGCAAGGTCAAAGAAACAGTAAGGCATTGTGGTTGGCCTCTTGCCTCGTTGGAGGCCCCGACCAGTTGTCTCAGTGTCTATCACCTGTTTTCTTTTACCCAAAGTATTGCCTGGGGCCTATGCATCCTGTCCACCTAGGGCAAGGTCAAAGAAACAGTAGGGCCTTGTGGTTGGCCTCTTGCCTCTCTAGTGGCACAGACTGGTTGTCTATCGTTTTTGCTCCCTGTTCACAGTCTGCACTTATACTCCTGTTCCTAGACTGTACCTCAACTACCTGTTCCTCTTCTGAGCTTCACCTACCTGTTCTTGTCCATGTCCTTCCATCTTCATCTGCTTGCAAACCTTGGCTTGGCATCCACCTATCTCTGGCCTCAGACCAAGTAAAAATATGTTGACGTGACCCTAGGGCAGGGTTGCCACCTGGCCAGTATCTCACCGACACAGCTGTTAATTCTCGTGCCGGGGCGGTACTGATATATTTTTACCGATTTTACTGTATCTCGAACATGAACAAGACTCGTGGTGTGACCAAGGCCAGGGGTGGCGAACACTGGAAAAGCATGCTGTTTGTGCATTTGA
The DNA here is from genome assembly GCA_027917425.1 of Gastrophryne carolinensis. NCBI lineage: Eukaryota > Metazoa > Chordata > Amphibia > Anura > Microhylidae > Gastrophryne > Gastrophryne carolinensis. Next base: position 437,845,993 of record CM051238.1, on the reverse strand, counting down.
CACTCCTCCCTCCTTTCCCCTCTAGCCCCTACTCTCTCATCGGCCCTGCCGTGATGTCAGCCGTGATGTCAACCATGCCCCGCCCCCTCACCTCCCTCATCTGTGTGCTCCAACCTCTGCTCTCTGCATTGATAGCAGACCACACCCACATGGCCACGCCCACCACAAGGCCGGTATTTTTTGTATGGAAAGGTGGCAACCCTACCCTAGGGTGTTGCTGAGATATTAAAAATAAAAAAAACAAGCCTTACTGTTCCAGCACTGTTCATCAGCAGCCAGGGGAAGCCCCCGCCATGAGAACCTAGCTAGCCCCTCAGGACACGGGAGTGCTGCTCCCAGGGGTGGGGGCGTTAATGCCAGTAAGGGAAGACTCATCATTTTTAATGCCCAAATCCATCTCAGCACAAGTCAGGTTTCGAACAGTAACAAGGGCCAGTGGTGAGTGAACTTCCTATTTAAAGGGATTGACTACTGAAATAAAAAAAAAATCAAAGGGTACTTACCTTTTGTCCCCCGCAGCTGATATGTCCTACTACAGCCATCAGCAACTCATCGTTGGATCACATTCCGCGTTGTCCGGGTCCAGTAACCAACACTTGCCTCGTGCTCCATGGAAGCCCCGCCACACTGTTTCCAATCACTACAATAAAGTGGGCGTGCCAGGCATTGCCACACCCCCTTCCATTGCAATGACTGTAGAGGGCATTGCAGCACCTCTGCGGTTGATGGCAGAGGGGCACAAGTCTGACATGGAAGTGACAGCGACTGCGACTGGAGTTAGGGCCTGGCCTGCGTGGGATGCGATCCAGCGATTGAGTGAGTTGCTGAAGGTGGGAGCAGGCCCCAGACCCTAGGCCGGACATTAGAACCAATCTGGACAAAATGTGGGTACCCTTAAGGAATATTACAAAATTGTTTTCAAGTTTTTCTTTCTCTTAGATTCAAGACTTTTAGGTACCAATTATAGATGAAGTTTAGTATATTTTTTCTTTTAAGATCTGTGCTGTAGTTAAAGCGGAACAAAACCCAGCCCTGGAGTCTAAAAGGTTCCAGGGACAGCCACTGGCCTCCCCCTGGGGCATTCCGAACTGGGATGTCCCACTGTGTGAACCCCCCCCAGGGCACTGGTAATCACTCCCCTGGTCCAATGGCTCATTCACGGGCTCTCGTCCAATCAGAGCCCCCCGCTGAACTGATGTCATTCGGCAAGGGAGCTGTGTTTGTTGTGAATGGGGAGGGGGAGCAGCCGCATCCTCAGGCTGTGGGCGCGCTCTCACCCCAAGCTTTTCAGATAGGCCGGGACGTGGGCGCGGGGCGGCAGGGGACGCGGCTTCTCTTGCTCCACATTCACACTAATCAGAGCTGCTCGCCGAATTACATCAGTTCAGTGGGCAGCTCTGATTAGAGGAGGCGCCATTGGACAAAGAAGAGGTGAGTCTGAATGTGTCGATGTGGGGGGTTTCACACAGTGGGGCATTCCAATTTGGGATGCCCAGGGGGGCAAAAACCAGGGGAAATGAAAATCCTGAGTATCCTTTTGTTTGATCTAGGAAGAAAGCCTAGCAGCCAATCGTCTGCCACGCAGTCCGAGGAGGGGGCGGGGCCAGGAGGAGATGTTGGAGGTGAGCAGTGCTGCATGGTAGATGGTGGTAGCCCGCCCCCCTCTCTCCCCAGCTCATCCTGCAGCAGCTCAGGCTTTCCTGTCCCCTCCTTTGCGCAGCACAATACTGACAGCTGGAATCCAGACATCACCAGCATGATCAGGTACAATGTACACAGCCCCATTTATCTGCACCCCCCCCCCCCCCGCCTGACACATGGCTCAATTCACATGTAACCCCCAGTCTGACCAAAAATTCATCTCTGCCTCCCAATCTGATACACACACACACACACACGACACCATGTACTGATGGATGCTGCACATGGCTGTACTGTGTGTGATCTGTACTGAGGGATGCCCCCACTGTGTGTGATCTGTACTGAGGGATGCCCCCACTGTGTGTGATCTGTACTGAGGGATGCCCCCACTGTGTGTGAGCTGTATTGAGGGATGCCCCCACTGTGTGTGAGCTGTACTGAGGGATGCCCCCACTGTGTGTAAGCTGTACTGAGGGATGCCCCCACTGTGTGTGAGCTGTATTGAGGGATGCCCCCACTGTGTGTGAGCTGTATTGAGGGATGCCCCCACTGTGTGTGATCTGTACTGAGGGATGCCCCCACTGTGTGTGAGCTGTATTGAGGGATGCCCCCACTGTGTGTGAGCTGTACTGAGGGATGCCCCCGCTGTGTGTGAGCTGTACTGAGGGATGCCCCCACTGTGTGTAAGCCATACCTCCCAACTTCTGAAAATGTGAAAGCGGGACAAGCCACGCCCCTTACCACACCCACGGCCACACCCATGCCACGCCCCGGCCACACCCCCTGTCACGCCCTCCAGCTCCGATCCTCCAGCAATGTCGGCTGCCTTCACGCCTGCATGCCAGCCTCCGTAAGTTTTTATTATCCTCAACCCAGCCCCCCCCGCGCGCCGCCCCCTGTGCACTCACCCGCAAGCCAGGAAGTCAGTATCTTCGCGCCGGCGTCGTTGCGGCCCTGGGCACATCACCACAGCGCAGGGCGTCCCGGGACATTTACTAACGGTCCGGGACCGCGGGATTTTGTGGAAAAATCGGGACAATCCCGGGAAAATCGGGACAGTTGGGAGGTATGGTGTAAGCTGTACTGAGGGATGCCCCCACTGTGTGTGAGCTGTATTGAGGGATGCCCCCACTGTGTGTGAGCTGTACTGAGGGATGCCCCCACTGTGTGTGAGCTGTACTGAGGGATGCCCCCACTGTGTGTGATCTGTACTGAGGGATGCCCCCACTGTGTGTGAGCTGTATTGAGGGATGCCCCAACTGTGTGTGAGCTGTATTGAGGGATGCCCCAACTGTGTGTGAGCTGTACTGAGGGATGCCCCCACTGTGTGTGAGCTGTATTGAGGGATGCCCCAACTGTGTGTGAGCTGTATTGAGGGATGCCCCAACTGTGTGTGAGCTGTACTGAGGGATGCCCCAACTGTGTGTGAGCTGTATTGAGGGATGCCCCAACTGTGTGTGAGCTGTATTGAGGGATGCCCCCCGCTGTGTGTGATCTGTACTGAGGGATGCCCCCGCTGTGTGTGAGCTGTACTGAGGGATGCCCCAACTGTGTGTGAGCTGTACTGAGGGATGCCCCCACTGTGTGTGAGCTGTATTGAGGGATGCCCCAACTGTGTGTGAGCTGTATTGAGGGATGCCCCAACTGTGTGTGAGCTGTATTGAGGGATGCCCCCCGCTGTGTGTGATCTGTACTGAGGGATGCCCCCGCTGTGTGTGAGCTGTACTGAGGGATGCCCCCCGCTGTGTGTGATCTGTACTGAGGGATGCCCCCACTGTGTGTGAGCTGTACTGAGGGATGCCCCCACTGTGTGTGAGCTGTACTGAGGGATGCCCCCACTGTGTGTGAGCTGTACTGAGGGATGCCCCCACTGTGTGTGAGCTGTACTGAGGGAGGCCCCCACTGTGTGTGAGCTGTACTGAGGAAGGCCCCCCACTGTGTGTGAGCTGTATTGAGGGATGCCCCAACTGTGTGTGATCTGTACTGAGGGATGCCCCCACTGTGTGTGAGCTGTATTGAGGGATGCCCCAACTGTGTGTGATCTGTACTGAGGGATGCCCCAACTGTGTGGGATCTGTACTGAGGGATGCCCCAACTGTGTGTGAGCTGTACTGAGGGATGCCCCCACTGTGTGTGATCTGTACTGAGGAAGGCCCCCACTGTGTGGGATCTGTACTGAGGGATGCCCCCACTGTGTGTGAGCTGTATTGAGGGATGCCCCAACTGTGTGTGAGCTGTATTGAGGGATGCCCCCACTGTGTGTGTGATCTGTACTGAGGGATGCCCCAACTGTGTGGGATCTGTACTGAGGGATGCCCCCACTGTGTGTGATCTGTACTGAGGAAGGCCCCCACTGTGTGGGATCTGTACTGAGGGATGCCCCCACTGTGTGTGAGCTGTATTGAGGGATGCCCCAACTGTGTGTGAGCTGTATTGAGGGATGCCCCAACTGTGTGTGAGCTGTATTGAGGGATGCCCCAACTGTGTGTGATCTGCACTGAGGGATGCCCCCACTGTGTGTGAGCTGTATTGAGGGATGCCCCCCGCTGTGTGTGAGCTGTATTGAGGGATGCCCCCCGCTGTGTGTGATCTGTACTGAGGGATGCCCCCACTGTGTGTGATCTGTACTGAGGAAGGCCCCCACTGTGTGGGATCTGTACTGAGGGATGCCCCCACTGTGTGTGAGCTGTATTGAGGGATGCCCCAACTGTGTGTGAGCTGTATTGAGGGATGCCCCAACTGTGTGTGAGCTGTACTGAGGGATGCCCCCACTGTGTGTGATCTGCACTGAGGGATGCCCCCACTGTGTGTGAGCTGTACTGAGGGATGCCCCCACTGTGTGTGAGCTGTACTGAGGGATGCCCCCACTGTGTGTGACCTGTACTGAGGAAGGCCCCCACTGTGTGTGAGCTGTACTGAGGGTTGCCCCCACTGTGTGTGAGCTGTACTGAGGGATGCCCCCACTGTGTGTGAGCTGTACTGAGGGATGCCCCCACTGTGTGTGAGCTGTAGTGGGAGATGCCCCAACTGTGTGTGAGCTGTACTGAGGGATGCCCCCACTGTGTGTGAGCTGTATTGAGGGATGCCCCAACTGTGTGTGAGCTGTACTGAGGGATGCCCCCACTGTGTGTGAGCTGTAGTGGGAGATGCCCCCACTGTGTGTGAGCTGTATTGAGGGATGCCCCCCGCTGTGTGTGATCTGTACTGAGGGATGCCCCCACTGTGTGTGAGCTGTATTGAGGGATGCCCCAACTGTGTGTGAGCTGTATTGAGGGATGCCCCAACTGTGTGTGAGCTGTACTGAGGGATGCCCCCACTGTGTGTGAGCTGTATTGAGGGATGCCCCCCGCTGTGTGTGAGCTGTAGTGGGAGATGCCCCCACTGTGTGTGAGCTGTACTGAGGGATGCCCCCCACTGTGTGTGAGCTGTACTGAGGGATGTCCCCACTGTGTGTGAGCTGTACTGAGGGATGCCCCCCACTGTGTGTGAGCTGTATTGAGGGATGCCCCCACTGTGTGTGAGCTGTACTGAGGGATGCCCCCACTGTGTGTGAGCTGTATTGAGGGATGCCCCCCACTGTGTGTGAGCTGTACTGAGGGATGCCCCCACTGTGTGTGAGCTGTATTGAGGGATGCCCCCCACTGTGTGTGAGCTGTATTGAGGGATGCCCCCACTGTGTGTGAGCTGTACTGAGGGATGCCCCCCACTGTGTGTGAGCTGTACTGAGGGATGTCCCCACTGTGTGTGAGCTGTACTGAGGGATGCCCCCCACTGTGTGTGAGCTGTATTGAGGGATGTCCCCACTGTGTGGGATCTGTACTGAGGGATGCCCCCACTGTGTGTGAGCTGTATTGAGGGATGCCCCCACTGTGTGTGAGCTGTATTGAGGGATGCCCCCACTGTGTGTGAGCTGTATTGAGGGATGCCCCCACTGTGTGTGAGCTGTATTGAGGGATGCCCCCACTGTGTGTGAGCTGTATTGAGGGATGCCCCCACTGTGTGTGAGCTGTACTGAGGGATGCCCCCACTGTGTGTGAGCTGTACTGAGGGAGGCCCCCACTGTGTGTGAGCTGTACTGAGGGATGCCCCCCACTGTGTGTGAGCTGTATTGAGGGATGCCCCAACTGTGTGTGATCTGTACTGAGGGATGCCCCCACTGTGTGTGAGCTGTATTGAGGGATGCCCCAACTGTGTGTGATCTGTACTGAGGGATGCCCCAACTGTGTGGGATCTGTACTGAGGGATGCCCCAACTGTGTGTGAGCTGTACTGAGGGATGCCCCCACTGTGTGTGATCTGTACTGAGGAAGGCCCCCACTGTGTGGGATCTGTACTGAGGGATGCCCCCACTGTGTGTGAGCTGTATTGAGGGATGCCCCAACTGTGTGTGAGCTGTATTGAGGGATGCCCCAACTGTGTGTGAGCTGTACTGAGGGATGCCCCCACTGTGTGTGATCTGTACTGAGGGATGCCCCCACTGTGTGTGATCTGTACTGAGGGATGCCCCAACTGTGTGGGATCTGTACTGAGGGATGCCCCAACTGTGTGTGAGCTGTACTGAGGGATGCCCCCACTGTGTGTGATCTGTACTGAGGAAGGCCCCCACTGTGTGGGATCTGTACTGAGGGATGCCCCCACTGTGTGTGAGCTGTATTGAGGGATGCCCCAACTGTGTGTGAGCTGTATTGAGGGATGCCCCAACTGTGTGTGAGCTGTATTGAGGGATGCCCCAACTGTGTGTGAGCTGTACTGAGGGATGCCCCCACTGTGTGTGATCTGCACTGAGGGATGCCCCCACTGTGTGTGAGCTGTATTGAGGGATGCCCCCCGCTGTGTGTGAGCTGTATTGAGGGATGCCCCCCGCTGTGTGTGATCTGTACTGAGGGATGCCCCCACTGTGTGTGATCTGTACTGAGGAAGGCCCCCACTGTGTGGGATCTGTACTGAGGGATGCCCCCACTGTGTGTGAGCTGTATTGAGGGATGCCCCAACTGTGTGTGAGCTGTATTGAGGGATGCCCCAACTGTGTGTGAGCTGTACTGAGGGATGCCCCCACTGTGTGTGATCTGCACTGAGGGATGCCCCCACTGTGTGTGAGCTGTACTGAGGGATGCCCCCACTGTGTGTGAGCTGTACTGAGGGATGCCCCCACTGTGTGTGAGCTGTACTGAGGGTTGCCCCCACTGTGTGTGAGCTGTACTGAGGGATGCCCCCACTGTGTGTGAGCTGTACTGAGGGATGCCCCCACTGTGTGTGAGCTGTAGTGGGAGATGCCCCAACTGTGTGTGAGCTGTACTGAGGGATGCCCCCACTGTGTGTGAGCTGTATTGAGGGATGCCCCAACTGTGTGTGAGCTGTACTGAGGGATGCCCCCACTGTGTGTGAGCTGTAGTGGGAGATGCCCCCACTGTGTGTGAGCTGTATTGAGGGATGCCCCCACTGTGTGTGAGCTGTATTGAGGGATGCCCCAACTGTGTGTGAGCTGTATTGAGGGATGCCCCAACTGTGTGTGAGCTGTACTGAGGGATGCCCCCACTGTGTGTGAGCTGTATTGAGGGATGCCCCAACTGTGTGTGAGCTGTACTGAGGGATGCCCCCCACTGTGTGTGAGCTGTACTGAGGGATGTCCCCACTGTGTGTGAGCTGTACTGAGGGATGCCCCCCACTGTGTGTGAGCTGTACTGAGGGATGTCCCCACTGTGTGTGAGCTGTATTGAGGGATGCCCCCACTGTGTGTGAGCTGTACTGAGGGATGCCCCCACTGTGTGTGAGCTGTATTGAGGGATGCCCCCCACTGTGTGTGAGCTGTACTGAGGGATGCCCCCACTGTGTGTGAGCTGTATTGAGGGATGCCCCCCACTGTGTGTGAGCTGTATTGAGGGATGCCCCCACTGTGTGTGAGCTGTACTGAGGGATGCCCCCCACTGTGTGTGAGCTGTACTGAGGGATGTCCCCACTGTGTGTGAGCTGTACTGAGGGATGTCCCCACTGTGTGTGAGCTGTATTGAGGGATGTCCCCACTGTGTGGGATCTGTACTGAGGGATGCCCCCACTGTGTGTGAGCTGTATTGAGGGATGCCCCCACTGTGTGTGAGCTGTATTGAGGGATGCCCCCACTGTGTGTGAGCTGTATTGAGGGATGCCCCCACTGTGTGTGAGCTGTATTGAGGGATGCCCCCACTGTGTGTGAGCTGTATTGAGGGATGCCCCCACTGTGTGTGAGCTGTATTGAGGGATGCCCCCACTGTGTGTGAGCTGTACTGAGGGATGCCCCCACTGTGTGTGAGCTGTATTGAGGGATGCCCCCACTGTGTGTGAGCTGTACTGAGGGATGCCCCCCGCTGTGTGTGAGCTGTATTGAGGGATGCCCCCCGCTGTGTGTGAGCTGTACTGAGGGATGCCCCCACTGTGTGTGAGCTGTACTGAGGGATGCCCCCACTGTGTGTGAGCTGTATTGAGGGATGCCCCCACTGTGTGTGAGCTGTATTGAGGGATGCCCCCCACTGTGTGTGAGCTGTACTGAGGGATGCCCCCACTGTGTGTGAGCTGTATTGAGGGATGCCCCCCACTGTGTGTGAGCTGTATTGAGGGATGCCCCCCACTGTGTGTGAGCTGTATTGAGGGATGCCCCCCACTGTGTGTGAGCTGTACTGAGGAATGCCCAGTGGCTGTCCAGGGGGATGCTACTTAATGGTTGTAATGGAGTGATTCTGCACACTGTCTGTAATGGGGGGATTTTAGCACACCATTTGGTTCAGAATATTTTCTTTCTTATTTTTGACCTATAAACGCCGGATGCGTGTTGTGGAACGAAAACATTTGGTGTATATATATAATGTGACATTAAGATACTATACTGGGCCAGGAAAAGTGCAGCAGGGCCGGTGCGCCCCAAAAAGTCCCGGGCCGTTTTTTATTCCCAGTCCGCCCCTGCGTGGGTCGCTATCCCTCTAGCAGGGCATGTGCCCGCGCCGGCCATTTGTGAATGTGTTTTAAGAAACTTAAAGTGGACCAAAACCCAGGATAGTCAAAAGTTTTGACTATCTTGGGATTTGTTTCTTTTCCCCGGGGACAACCTGATAGGAGGTCTGTGAACGCTGCGTGAACCACCCAGATCGCTGCAACAACTCACCTCTTCCCCCGAAACGTCTAAGAACAGCGGCTCTGACAGCCATATCCCCCGCCTCCCTCTAATAGGGAGCGTGGCCGTGCCGGCCATTTGTGAATGACGCCGGTATAAACGTCCATAGCTCAGCAGCTCCAAGCGAGCTGATTGGATGAGCGGCCACACATGCGCCATAGGACCGGGGTGAGGTGAGTTGATGTGGGAGATTTGGTGGGAAGGACCAAAACCCAGGATCAAAATCTGGGGTTTTGATCCACTTTAAGGGAAATTCCCACCACCTACTCAGGTGGTTAAAAATATTGCCAATCAAAATACAAACCAAATGTTGACAGTTAGATACAGAGGGGCTCAGTTGCCAAAAGCTGCCATTTGTTTCTATTTCTGACTAATGTCTGGTGATGAGCTCGGGTTTGTAACCAACTTTGCAAGTTCGGGTTCCCAAATTGGTCCGCGTTCAAGTTCAACATTTGCCGTTCGGGACGAACCCGGAAAAGCTGGTTGATGGGCTGCTGATCGGCTTAACCTAAAGTGTGCAGCAGAAGGAAGCGCTGTGAACTTACCTAAGCCCCATGATCTCATCGGCGATCAGCGTTATTTCCTTTGTTAAAATGTCTACGACCAGAGCTTCAGAAAGATGGCCGCCCTCAGGAGTGAGGACACTGGCAGCAGCAGAACCTTGCAATCTAAAGCGTCCTCACTAATGGGGACGGCCATCTTTCTGAAGCCCCGGCTGTAGACATATTCACAGAGTGTCCACCGGTAATAGGGTGGATATTCCTGGAGGTGTCTGCAACATGGAAAATGATTTAGTTTTACTGGATAGATGGTCAAAACTGTGGAAACTGGAGCTTAACGTCTCTAAATGTAAAATCCAGTTCTTGGGTAGAAGGAATCCCTGCTCTGAGTACCGTATGGGCAGCACTGTGTTACCCAGGACCTCGGAGGAGAGAGATTTAGGGATACTGATTACTGATAGCTGCAAGATGAGTGGACAGTGTAGCCAGGCAGTGGGAAAAGCCAGCAGGATGCTCGGCTGCATAGCTCGAGGCATCACCAGTAGGAAGAGGGAGGTTGTGATGCCGCTGTATAGAGCCCTGGTGAGGCCACAGCTAGAATACTGTGCAGTTCTGGAGACCTCACCTGCAAAAACACGTTATTCAAATAGAACGTGTCCAAAGACGGGCAACGAAAATGGTGGAAGGACTTAAACTTAGAACTTATCAGAAGAGACTTAAAGAACTTAATGTGTACAGTCTGGAGGAAAGAAGGGAGAGGGGGGACATGATGGAGACCTTTATATATGTGACAGGAGGGAATAAGGTTCAGGAGGGAAGTGTTTTTAAGAAGAAGCTTAATGATAGAATAAGGGGCCCAACCTGAAGCTAGTCGGGGGGAAGATCAGGAGCAATGTTAGAAAATATTATTTTACAGAAAGAGTAGTAGATGCTTGGAACAAACTTCCAGCAGAGGTAGTTGAAAAATTGAGTACATGCCTGGGATAAGCCTCCATCTATCCTAAGATAAAGAGAACATACAGTATACACATAAGGGCATAAGCCTCCATCTATCCTAAGATAAAGAGAACATACAGTATACACATAAGGGCATAAGCCTCAATCTATCCTAAGATAAAGAGAACATACAGTATATACATAAGGGCATAAGCCTCCATCTATCCTAAGATAAAGGGAACATACAGTATACACATAAGGGCATAAGCCTCCATCTATCCTAAGATAAAGAGAACATACAGCATATACATAAGGGCATAAGCCTCTATCTATCCTAATATAAAGAGAACATACAGTATACACATAAGGGCATAAGCCTCCATCTATCCTAAGATAAAGAGAACATACAGTATACACATAAGGGCATAAGCCTCCATCTATCCTAAGATAAAGAGAACATACAGTATACACATAAGGGCATAAGCCTCCATCTATCCTAAGATAAAGAGAACATACAGTATATACATAAGGACATAAGCCTCCATCTATCCTAAGATAAAGAGAACATACAGTATATACATAAGGACATAAGCCTCCATCTATCCTAATATAAAGAGAACATACAGTATATACATAAGGGCATAAGCCTCCATCTATCCTTATATAAAGAGAACATACAGTATACACATAAGGGCATACTAGATGGAGTGTATGGACTCCTTCTGCCGTCAGCCTTCTATGTTTCTATGAAAGAACCCTACCCGTCGACCGACAAATCGGGAGGCTCAGGTAAGTGTATAGCTGCACATTCGGCATTAGGGAGCCCTCTCTGCATCCCCCACACTCCTCACCTGCCCTCTGGGGCTCCTCAATATTAAATAAATAAATAAATTGCGCCGTGGGTAGGTGAGGAGCCTGAGGGGAGCTCCGGGGGGCGGGGGGGGGGGGGCAGGAGGAGTGAAAAGTGGGGCGGTGCAGAGAAGGGCCGGTCTGTCATTTTTGGGTCACAAAGTTCAGGTCAAGTTCAGTTACCCGAACCGAACTTTTGTTCAAAGTCCAGTCGAACGTGGTGTTATACAGGCATTCGCCCAACACTAAAAGTGACCTGTCCTGACATATGTGACAGTGGACACAAAGCTGTTCATCTAACGGTGGCAAGTGTGCCAACATGTCAGCACTTTCTAGCCACATGACCGGTAGCTTTCTCCATTTAGGATCATTCTCTTACCTGAACACCAGCGTACAATTCTGCCAGTCGAATGGAAAAAAGGTGACCTGTACAGCGCACTCACTCCTGAAGATGGCGGGCGGGAGCCAGGACATGTAGCCATTTTCACGTACCAGGACGTTGGCGTAATAAGCAACTTCAAATTGGCCATCAACGCTGAAGGAGAACCAAAGAGATGAGATATCTGTTCATAGTAACTGTGCTGGAGTTTATTGCCTTTCTATATATTACATTTTTTTTAAAGTCTGCTTTATTTGTAATAATAAGACAACTGGTGTTTTTCTTAAAAATATTTGCCTAGTGATAGACCTGGCTTTCTTATGGCTGGAAAGGAGATTATGTCAAAAATAGGATCCACAAAATCTCCCCAAAAATAAGATATGTGAGTAGGTTCCTTACTGTGGTTGGACTACCATGTTTTATGTATGTAATATGTTTGGTTCCTTGTTTTTAACTTTTAACAAGGACTATTGGGCCATCCAGATATAATCTGAGCTATGGTGATTCAAGAAACAAGTATTGGGCCGAAACCAAAAATCGATGAGTGGATTTAATTAAAGTAGAGACAGTTACATTACAGAAAAAGTAATAATATAAACAGTGTAAATATGATGTAAAGTTGCAATGTCCAATACAAAAAAGCAGCAATCTCTCTTAAAGTGGACCAACACCCTCCCTGACTGCGGGGCACCCCGATCGTGTGTGAAACCCCCCAGAAACCCCTAAATCCCTACCTGCTCCTCGATCCAGCGGCGCCTGCCGCCGCCTCCCGCGCATCCCTCTAGCAGGACGCGCACCCGTGCCGGCTGTCTGTGAATGGCAGCCGCTTCCAGTGCCTCAGACATCTGGCACTGACACAAATCGGACCATAGCTGGGCTGCTGGGTGTCAGAGCACCAAGCCAGATACTGAGCCAGAACGGACACACAAAATAGCACGCAGACATATGTTTTTCTGTGCAGTGCGGACCCTGGAACCCGAGGAAATGGAGATCTCAGGTTCTGACCCATGTAGGGACTTTGGCTTTTGGGTCATCAGATGCGTGGCATCCAGCCCAATTGTCATCCTGCCCAAACCAGAGCCATACGACCCTCCTACCCAAAGTTATAACATCTAACAATTTTTAGGTATTAGAGAAGATTCCCCAAGGGAGGGAGGGAACCAGCCCGCCCCACAGAAGGGAGGAGGCGAGAGGGTCCCGAGGCATAAAGGGGAACGACCCCAGGACAGCTGTTATCACTCTCTGGGGGAGGTCACGTCACATACATGTTGGAGGTGCCCGGAATTTCCACAAGCTGCCCACACTTCCCTGTTTGAGCCCATCATCAATACTCTGCATTCTAAGGTACTGTCGTCTGCTTGTATCCCTGCTTGTAATTCACTTACCTGTAACCCATTTCTCAGACTGTTATTGTTAATTCCATATCTGTAATAACTGCCTAGTGTCATTAATGCATTCAAATCTATATTTAACTTGAACAATCTTTTTGCCTTAGCCAAGAACCTGTGTGTCCGTGGCCTTGCTGGGTCCTGTAGCCTGCTAGGCGGGCGAATGGACGGTGCTTTAGGAAAACGTGCTGCATGATCTTAGGTGCTGGACTGGCAGCTTGATCACATGACACGTGTTCCCTGACACCAACCATCTAGCAGCGTGGGGGGCAGGTACAGTCCTCTCCAGCTCCTCTGGTCTCCAGTCACTCTCCAGGTTGTAGAACCAGATGAAACCCTCCTGGAACCACAGGTGGCACAAAACTGAAGGGACAGTGAGCCACAGCTGTGCCCAAGACAGGTCATGAAACTCCTCACTGCTGATGACCACTTGCTTCCAGGAGTGGGGAACCATTATCCTAGTATTGGGAGTATTGGTAACATATCCAATTGGTTGTGCACTTAGTATGATATAGTTTCTACTTATTTAGCAATCCAGTAGGAGCTGGGTTTATGAATTTCGGATGCCCTCTGGACAGCATTCGATATTCCTGAATGCCAAATAGTTACTCCAGCTTCCACTGCTCTGTGATCTAAAAAAAGAACTGACCTTTCATTGTCTTCCTTCTCCTGTATCGGTGTCAGGTGGTGTCCTCTCTTTAGGTCCTCTGAGTCAGGGGCTCCCTCTTGGTCTGAGGGGCACTGGTCTTCTGGTGCCAGGACATGGCAACCTCTCTGTCAGCAACCGAGGGGAGACACAAGTCCAACCTCCTCCTTTCTTGGCAGCCCGCTAAGCTATGTAGGACATCATTTTTACCACGGTGGTGGAGCCATTGTGGAATCCCTCCCATCAGCCGGCCCTTGCATCAGAAGACCAGCGTCCACCAAACCAGGAGGAGGGCCCCACCCGGGGGGGGGGGACCTGAAGAGAGGCCACAACCCAGAGGGGCACAGGAGAGGGAAGATGTCAAAAGTTATTTTTTTACTTAACCAGACCTTCACCCTGAATAAGAGCCTATCTGGTATGTTTCCCCCACCCCCTTACATGCAGATTGCCCACATTAATCCAGACCTTCACCATGAATAAGAGCCTATTTTATATGTTTCTCCCAACCTGTGCATACAGATTGCTCACATTAATCCAGTCCTTCACCCTGAATAAGAGCCTATCTTATATGCTTCCCCCACCCCCTACATGCAGATTACCCACATTAAACCGGATCTTCACCCTGAATAAGAGCCTATCTGGTATGTTTCCCCCACCTCCTTACATGCAGATTGCCCACATTAATCCAGACCTTTACCCTGAATAAGAGCCTATCTTGTATGTTCCCCCCTCCTGTACATACAGATTGCTCACATTAATCCGGACCTTCACCCTGAATAAGAGCATATCTTATATGTTTCCCACACCCTGTACATACAGATTGTCCACATTAAAAATCATCCTACCTGTACCTACTGCATTTTCTTGGCGGCCCATGGAGTGTTAGGCTGCCTGCAAACAGGAAGTGTCTTCTGACTGTGCAGTTCTGAATTCTGGGATTGCTGACCTTTTCCTGACCCCAGCTCTACTTTGTCTGTGCAAAATACAGCTACAGCTACCTACACTTTTGACCCCTCTCCCCTCCTCAGTATGTGATGCTACTGAGCCAAGATGGCGGCGCCCATATCCTAGAGTCCTGAACAGAGTTGCAGCCCAGAGGGGGAAAGAATAAAAAGTAAGTGACTAAAATCGTTAGATGCTGGGGAATAGTTTTTCAAGGGTTTGGGTTTTTCATTAAATGATGCTGAAGGTCCGCTTTAACAGTTTGTGAATTGGTAAGGAGTCCAGGGGACCCCTTTACCAGTACACATGTAGTGGTGACCAGCATACCATCTTGGCGTCACTGGCAGCTGGCATATGGGAAGATTTGACCTGGATCTTGTCAGTATCGGGATGCAGTAAACTAGACAGAATCTGTAAGATTCAGGTCAAATCTAGCTTTTGCCCAGATCCAAAGCCCATCACTATCTATCATTGGCCTGAGAGACCTTAGGCACGTTGCCAGGCAGAGATCCTTTGCAACCCAAAAATGTGATAATATTTCTCTATGCAATGCAGTTTGAATGGTTCTTAACCCTGGACCCCAACCTTGGATTTTAAATTTGGTGGTAGTGTGGAGGTCACCTATGTACTTTAGTTTACTGGATCATTTCTATTTCTTGTGCAAGGCAGGTAGGTCCGCCCAGGGATGATTTTCAGGCAAAGGGGCATCTAAGGCAAAAGGGTTGGTTAGAGGTCATCAAGTAAATGTCATGTCCCACGACGCGTGTTTCATTTTACCCGGGGTAACTACTTGATATACCTTGAAAAAGTGACGCTGTGATGTCACGAAATGCGTTGGTGGTGAGGAGTGAGGGCAGATAAGGAGGGGGGCTTGTTTCATGTGAGTCTGCTTCATTCATTGTGGTTGCTTTATATTTTCTCTGTATTTGGCACTTGTCCACCTGGTGAGTCCTCATATTAGTTTTAGTTAGGTAGTGTGTTTATAGTGCTCTTGTTGTCTCTAAGTTATTGATAGGGGTATATATATATTAGGCCACCATATAATTAATTAATGTAAAACACTTATGGCACATCTCCATGAATTTTTGTACATCATGCACATTGTTTTATTAGTTTAGGTTCATGCTTTGTTATTAGATAGGTAGTTATAGCAGTGTTGCAATTGGGTCATCTTGGCCCTCCCCCCCCTCCCCCTTCGGCTGTGCCCCCTCCTCGGTGTTAGTTGTCTATATGTTTTTTAATATGTTTTTAACATTGTCATTAGTATTGAGCATACAATGTAGTGATATGTAATAATACATTTGGTCAATTTTTCACAGCTATTATTGTTTAGTGGTGCTTCTGTGCCAGGGTTGGGTGGGTGTGTGGGACCCCCCCGTTCTTTGGGTGTATACTTGATATAGTGTTTATTTACATAGGCTGAGCAGCGTGCCTTTAACTGATTTTATCCCTTCCTGGCTTCCTTAGTCTTGCTGTGATGCAAGCAGCTCCTCCCTGCTTCCCCTCTCCTCCAGCCATTTCTAGTTTTTCATCCTAGCAGTTCACATGTGCTGCTCCGTCCTGCAGTCTACAGTCTTTTTACCTGTTGCTGTTATGGGTTTACATCACAAGTTTCCTGCTGCATTTAACGTAAATTTCAAGATTCCTTATGTAAGTAGTGTTTATTGCAAGATTCTTTACTGAAGTAAAGCTTCTGAAACGTATCTATGTGACTCATGACCAGCCGAGTAAGCTATCTGCCAAGCCTTATGGAATAAGGCCCCCAAGAAATAAAAAACTGGGACGGTGATAATTTTCCCAATCCTTGAAAAAGATAAAAAGAGAGCATAAGCAAGGGCCAGCAACCCAGATTTTTACAAAAAGGCTAGTATTTTGGCTCGAGGGGCACATTTCCATCTCTACCCCGGCAACAAGACATGTGTATGGATATTTTTGTTTAAGAGGGCATTGAAAAAGCCTGGACAAGGCGAAACATGTTTGCCCAGGAATAAGCAAATCGACAAAAAAGCAAAGATGGGGAAGGTGCAATAAATCCGTATGTACAATGTGTATAATGTACTGCACTATGAAATGGTTGTAGATATATGGGGGCAAAACATTTCCCCCTTTTTATGTATTGAATATAAATAAATGGAAACTTTTAATATGTAAATGAAATACAACATATGGTGTGTGGTTCTATTCCGAAGCTCACAAACCATCCGGAAAGAGCCTAGCTCCGGAACAAGAAAGAAAAAAATAACATGAGCATTAGCTAAAGTTTCTGCACTTTCTCAGAATCACATCACACTTTTTCCATTGACTTACTTGTTTTCTAAGACGATGTCGGGCAACCAAACCTTATCAGGTGAAATGCGTAAGATTTTTATGCCGCCATATTCCGATGTATTCCACATCATACGGTAGTCATTCCATTCCTAGGATACATGAAGATACAGTTAGAAAGGTTCATCTTTACTTTCTTACAATAGATCGCAATTGGCAAGTCTGATCTAGGGACCTCAGATTACCCATTGGGCCTGCTATTCTGACTCACCAGATGACAATAATGTGAATCCTGTAGACAGCTTCACCTTGTGTGTGTGAGTGTCTGTGACGGATGTGTTCTTACTCCATAAAGCTTGGCAGATAGCTTACTGGGCTGATGATAGGGCATGTAGATAAGTCTCAGAAGCTTTCATTCAGCACAGAATCTTGCAATAAACACTCCTTACAGCAGGAATCTTGACATAAACGTTCAATACAGCAAGAAACTTGTGACGTAACCCCTAATATCAGCAGGTAAAAAGACTGAAGACTGCAGGAGGGAGCAGCAGGTGTGCACTGCTTGGATGCAAAACTAGAAATGGCTGAAGGGAGAGGGGATGAAGGGAGGAGCTAGACTAAGGGAGCCAGGAAGGCACAAAAGTAGTTAAGGTGGACCAACACCCAGGATTTTAACTATCCTGGGTTTTGGTCCACTTCCGCGGGGGAATCCCAATCGGGGGTACCCCACTGCATGAAACCCCCCAGAACGCCCAATAAAACTCACCTCACCCTGCTCCTACAGCGCATGCGCGGCCACTCGTCCAATCAGCGCGCTCGGAGCTGCTGTGGTATACGCGTCCAAGCGGCATCCAGCCACAGCGGCTCCGAGCAAGCTGGCGGCCGCATCTCGCGCTTCCCTCTAACTTCTGCTAGAGAGAAGCGCGAGATGCGGCAGTGGCCCGCACATGCACCGTTGGACTGTGAGTAAGGTAAGGTTACAGGGCGTCCTGGGGGGTTTCACACAGTGGGGCATCCCGATTTTGGATGCCCCGAAAGGAGGGGTCGGATCGGCCCGATCAAGGAGGGTGTTGGTCCACTTTAAAGGCACACTGGTCAACCTATGTAAATAAACACTATATTAAGCATTTACCCCGGGTAAAATGCTTAAGCCAGCCCTGGAATCCTTTCGACCGGGAGCCGGCTGGCTTGGGTTTTGTTCTGCTTTAAGTTGACGTTTGATCAGTGAGTTAGTCAGTCAGCCGTAAAGATTAGCTATTCTGCCATGATTTGTTTCGTGCTGATTTGGCCAAATGAGATTTGTTTCCCTGGCTTCCCTGTAAGCTGGAAAGCGCTCCCGCCTACAACCTATCTGAATGGCTGGGCACAGGAGCGCACCACCACTAGATGGAAGCCGGGGATTCTGCTGCCGGTGAAGACAGCGTTGTGCGTTTACCGGCGACCTGGGGGGTTTCTCGCTGCGGATTTCAGATGCCCCAGGGGCAGGTTAGTGGACTTTTGGACTCCATGGCCAGATGTTGTGGCTTTTGAGGCTCTTTAAGGAGTAGAAGAAGTACAACGCTATTTCAGTACTAGGCTATAGCAGTAACCCGTACCCGTGGTCATAAAGCCCTGGCAGCTGGCAGTGTCCTCACTCGTGGGAGCGGCAGCTATTGATCTATAGTCCTGCCCGGAGCCTATCTGACATCACAGTGGAACGCCAACCGCCAATGGGAACACGGGACTCAATAGACCTATACAGAGCTTTTGTTCAAAGTTCAGTCGAACTGACTGAAATTGCCGAAACCGAACCTCTAGAGCAGCGATACTCAACTGGCGGACCTCCGCTCCAGATTCCCGGACCCCGGCCCTGACAGCCCTGCACTCAGTTACTTCTGTGTTGCTGTGCTCAGAGCTGCCCCCTTGATCGGTGATGTAGTGCTTAGTCTCCCGGCCAGTGTCATGGCTCCCTGGCATTGCAATATGAAGTACTGCACGGGAGGGAAGTGGCATTGCAGGGTGCACACAGACTTTGTTTCTCTGTCCCTTTGCCGCATCCAATGCTTTTCTACCTGCCGCAGATCAGCCCCATCCATTCCTGTCCCCCTTAGCTCTGCCCCATCCATCCCTGTCCCCTCAGCTCTGCCCCATCCATCCATGTCCCCTCAGCTCTGCCCCATCCATCCCTTCTCCCAGGTCAGCCCCATCCATCCCTGTCTCCTCAGCTCTGCCCCATCCATCCCTGTCTCCTCATCTCTGCCCCATCCATCCCTGTCTCCTCAGCTCTGCCCCATCCATCCCTGTCTCCTCAGCTCTGCCCCATCCATCCCTGTCCCCTCAGCTCTGCCCCATCCATCCCTGTCCCCTCATCTCTGCCCCATCCATCCCTGTCCCCCAGCTCTGCCCCATCCATCCCTTCTCCCAGGTCAGCCCCATCCATTCCTGTCCCCCAGCTCTGCCCCATCCATCCCTGTCCCCCAGCTCTGCCCCATCCATCCCTTCTCCCAGGTCAGCCCCATCCATTCCTGTCCCCCCAGCTCTGCCACATCCACCCCTGTCTCCTCAGCTCTGCCCCATCCATCCCTGTCTCCTCAGCTCTGCCCCATCCATCCCTGTCCCCTCAGCTCTGCCCCATCCATCCCTGTCCCCTCAGCTCTGCCCCATCCATCCCTGTCTCCTCAGCTCTGCCCCATCCATCCCTGTCCCCTCAGCTCTGCCCCATCCATCCCTGTCTCCTCAGCTCTGCCCCATCCATCCCTGTCCCCTCATCTCTGCCCCATCCATCCCTGTCCCCCAGCTCTGCCCCATCCATCCCTTCTCTCAGTTCTGCCCCATCCATTCCTGTCCCCTCAGCTCTGCCCCATCCATCCCTGTCCCCTCAGCTCTGCCCCATCCATCCCTGTCTCCTCAGCTCTGCCCCATCCATCCCTGTCCCCTCAGCTCTGCCCCATCCATCCCTGTCTCCTCAGCTCTGCCCCATCCATCCCTGTCCCCTCATCTCTGCCCCATCCATCCCTGTCCCCCAGCTCTGCCCCATCCATCCCTTCTCTCAGTTCTGCCCCATCCATTCCTGTCCCCTCAGCTCTGCCCCATCCATCCCTGTCCCCTCAGCTCTGCCCCATCCATCCCTGTCCCCCAGCTCTGCCCCATCCATCCCTTCTCTCAGCTCTGCCCCATCCATCCCTGTCCCCTCAGCCTTGCCCCATCCATCCCTTCTCCCAGCTCTCTCTCCATCCCTCTTCCTTACGGATCCTTTCCCATTCACCCCTCTCCCCTGAGTCCTATCTGGTTACCAGACCTTATTGTGTGTAATATTTATGGCCCTAGTCCCCCCCAGTACACGCCCTGCACAGAATGCGGGGGGGGGGGGGGGTAAAGCAGTGTGCCCCGGGCCAGAGCTGTAGGTTCTGAGGGGCCAAAAAAAAAAGCTCCTGTTTTTTCCCAGGGCCTAATAAGATTTTTGGGGTGAGGGGCAAGCAGCCGCTTTCAGTTTTGCCTGGGGAATCTATAGCCCCTCCCCCAGTGCGCTGAATTCTAAGTATCCTCCCTGTGCCCGGACCCTCGCCTCTCAGCAGATGCCTTTAAATGGACCTTTACAAGAAGCGTTGGATGAAATTTCATCTCGGCTGAAACCGGACCTTCACCATGATTTATTGAAAAGCTCAAACCCCTAAAAAACTCTTCCCCAGCATCTAACATTAATATATTTTCAGTTTTTAGTCACTTAATTTTTATTATTTCCCCCACTGGGCTGCAACTCTGTTCAAGACTCTAGGATATGGGCACGGCCATCTTGACTCAGAAGCATCACATACTGAGGAGAGGGGGATAAAGTGCAGGGGGTGGGATTATAGCTGTGCTTTGCACAGACAGAGCAGAGCTGGGGTCAGGGAAGGGACAGCAACCCCAGAATGCAGAGCAGCACAGTCAGAAGACACTTCCTGTTTGCAGGCTGCCTGATGTCCCATGAGCCGCCATCTTGGATGTTTAAAGGCTCATAACATGCAGTAGATGCAGGTAGGATGATTTTTAATGTGGGCAATCTGTATGTACAGGGGGGAAACATATAAGATAGGCTCTTATTCAGGGTGAAGGTCCGGATTAATGTGGGCAATCTGTATGTACAGGGTGTGGGAAACATATAAAATAGGCTCTTATTCAGGGTGAAGGTCCGGATTAATGTGAGCAATCTGTATGTACAGGGGGGGAAACATATAAGATAGGCTCTTATTCAGGGTGAGGCTCCGGATTAATGTGAGCAATCTGTATATACAGGGTGTGGGAAACATATAAGATAGACTCTTATTCAGGGTGAAGGTCCGGATTAATGTGGGTAATCTGTATGTACAGGGGGGGAAACATATAAGATAGGCTCTTATTCAGGGTGAAGGACCGGATTAATGTGGGCAATCTGTATGTACAGGGTGGAGGAAACATATAAGATAGGCTCTTATTCAGGGTGAAGGTCCGGATTAATGTGGGCAATCTGTATGTACAGGGGGGGAAACATATAAGATAGGCTCTTATTCAGGGTGAAGGTCCGGATTAATGTGAGCAATCTGTATGTACAGGGTGTGGGAAACATATAAGATAGGCTCTTATTCAGGGTGAAGGTCCGGATTATTGTGAGCAATCTGTATGTACAGGGTGTGGGAAACATATAAGATAGGCTCTTATTCAGGGTGAAGGTCCGGATTAATGTGAGCAATCTGTATGTACAGGGTGTGGGAAACATATAAGATAGGCTCTTATTCAGGGTGAAGGTCCAGATTAATGTGAGCAATCTGTATGTACAGGGTGTGGGAAACATATAAGATAGGCTCTTATTCAGGGTGAAGGTCCGGATTAATGTGAGCAATCTGTATGTACAGGGTGTGGGAAACATATAACATAGGCTCTTATTCAGGGTGAAGGTCCCGATTAATGTGAGCAATCTGTAAGTACAGGGTGTGGGAAACATATAAGATAGGCTCTTATTCAGAGTGAAGGTCCGCTTTAAGTCAATTTTTGATTGGACTTCCACTTTAAGAGGAACAACACACAGGATTTTCTCTCCCCCAGGTGGCGCTATTTACCCCTCGGGGCAGTTGGGATGCTCCACTGTGTGAATGCCCAGTTGCACCTGCTATGCTAACATCTTCAAGTGATCCCACAACACACGGCTCTGGTCCAATCAGCTTCTTTTGCCGCGCATATTAATGAGCTGCATAGAATGATGAACTGAAGGATAGCGCGGAGCGTCCCTGCGGCTGTGCGCACCCATAGAAAATTATAATATCCAAAAAGAAGGCGCACCACTGAATGATTAATCTGTGCTCACTACATCCTCGTCTAACTATGCACAGAATGTTATTATATACAAAAAAGCAATGATTCATATAAAAACCAACACCGACAAGAACAAGGACAACACTTAGGCCCTTATTTAAGAAGGGATAGCGTCAGGTAGTGGCTGGTTAATGACAGGTAGTGACAGGTAGCGACAGGTGAACGCCGGACACGGCACGCAATTACACATTTATGAAGCAGAATCTGTTTAGCGACTGGGATAGCGCCATGTAGCGTCTGATTCATCATTTTCACAGCCTCAGCGAACAGCGCCGGCGTTCAGCCTTGCACAGCGCCATGTATGACCTCTCGCTACCTGTCGCTCTCCCATAAATTTCAATGGACGATCCTTTTCTTCTCTTTAAACAGGGTTTTTTTTTTTCCAAAAAATCACAATCAAAATTCTGTGACCTCTTCTGGCATTGAATAAACATTTTTTTTATGTTTTATATATTTCCTCAGAAATGACATTACAGGTCTGCCATTAAAGTGTTCATGTTACAATGTGGTTACAATGTAATTCCATATGTTTTCGCTTTGTTACTAGTGGATAGATGCTGAAAAACAGACTTTAATCACACCGCCTCCTGCGCTCTGGGCTTCAGAGAAGCATTTTTCAGCGCCAGAGATTTGTGAGGCTGTTTTTTTGCTGAATATGGTGTGAGTCGGTCGCTATGAGCAGTCGCTAATATGCGCTCCCATACAGTGCTGTACTGGTGAAATAGCGACTCCTCACAATGTATTCAACATTACTGAACAGCGACTGAGTCGCTATGAAGTAGCGACCTACGGCCGAGCACAGTGACTACTAGCGGGTGCTCTGAAAAGGCCTGCTACAGACGCTCATCTGTCGCTACCTGGCGTTAGCGATGAATCAGCTGCCAATAAAAACAGCTGCATTCGCCCAATTCTCTTAATCATCAATACAAATAAATATACAATAATTAATCCAGAGAAAATAGCTGCCTATATGTTATTAAGCTCCGCGCTCCTCACATGCCGCTTCAGCTGGGTGAGGGGAGCCGCGTGCGCAGGTGCTTTCACCCTCTGATGATCAGCATCCAGGAATCTACATGCTGCCACTTGTAATCGTTTGGTATTTTTATGGATTAATTTGGCTATATGTCTTTCTGGCACTTTGTCTTAAATCCTCTTTGAGTTCATAATTATTTCACTTATATACCTTATAGTAATTGTATGGGCCTTTCTTTAATAAGAGTTTTCTAGATTATTTGCAGCTGTTTGCACAGTATATGTAAGATTGCACATTTCTTTGTATGTATGGAGTTTGCACAGGTTGTATATATATATATATATATATATATATATATCTTTGTATATTTAGCACATGTCACTTTATATATATTTATTGTTTATATAGATTAATTGTTTTTTGTGCCGGCACAAATAATTGTTATCAGCCGGTGACAGACTCTATGCCTTTGGATTTTAAAGGCGCTGTTTTTGCATAGACCCATTACTTTCATTTTCTTGAGCATGTCCCAGACAGACTGCCATGGTGTTATTGATTGTATTACAGACTGCTATTGTTCTACTGATTGTGCTACAGACTGCTATTGTTCTACTGATTGTGTTACAGACTGCTATTGTTCTACTGATTGTGTTACAGACTGCTATTGTTATACTGATTGTGCTACAGACTGCTATTGCTCTACTGATTGTGTTACAGACTGCTATTGTTCTACTGATTGTGTTACAGACTGCTATTGTTATACTGATTGTGCTACAGACTGCTATTGCTCTACTGATTGTGTTACAGACTGCTATTGTTCTACTGATTGTGTTACAGACTGCTATTGTTCTACTGATTGTGTTACAGACTGCTATTGTTCTACTGATTGTGTTACAGACTGCTATTGTTCTACTGATTGTGTTACAGACTGCTATTGTTCTACTGATTGTGTTACAGACTGCTATTGTTATACTGATTGTGTTACAGACTGCTATTGTTCTACTGATTGTGTTACAGACTGCTATTGTTCTACTGATTGTGTTACAGACTGCTATTGTTATACTGATTGTGCTACAGACTGCTATTGTTCTACTGATTGTGTTACAGACTGCTATTGTTCTACTGATTGTGTTACAGACTGCTATTGTTCTACTGATTGTGTTACAGACTGCTATTGTTCTACTGATTGTGTTACAGACTGCTATTGTTCTACTGATTGTGTTACAGACTGCTATTGTTCTACTGATTGTGTTACAGACTGCTATTGTTCTACTGATTGTGTTACAGACTGCTATTGTTCTACTGATTGTGTTACCGGCAGAGTTGAGGGATTGTGTGCCCTGCTCCCATTGGTCTGTGTGTTTGTCATGCAGTTCTCCATCAGGTCCATGGGGGAGGTCCGCTTGCATGGGGACTTGCATATAAGGCACAGTGTGGCACTAATAAAGTTAAGTTCATCTTCACCCTCAATACTGAAGTTCTGTCTCTTATTGGGGGGAAACGCTATATTACAATTCCCTAGCCCTTGTAAGGACTGTTCCTGTTTCCTCACGGACGACTCTGGGATTCCTGCAGCACCTCTCACCATTGGGAAAAGGACGTTTCTGGCGGGGAAGCCCTCCGGCGATAAAGGTTATCGCTACACAGCCTTTCTCCAGGTCTCCCCAAATATTTGTGAGGAGCGTGGAGCTTAATAACATATAGGCAGCTATTTTCTCTGGATGAATAATTGTATATTTATTTGTATTGATCAACAAAATTACACACAAGAAAGTTTCGCACTGCTACAATATAATTGATTGGGTGCTGGCCTAAGGGGGGCCTTAACACAAAGTGTGTCAATATAATACAATCTATGCACAATGAGTTACCAGCATTAACTCCAAATGGACCCCACCAAACAAGAAGGGGGGCACGGGCACCTCAGCCGCCGCTGATTCGCTCGCCATTGAGCAACGGCATTTAAAAGGTGAGGTGGGGATCTTGGGCTAATATCTGCATCCTGAGGAAGTGGGCGGGGTCACGCCCACGCAACGCGTCGATGTTATTGTAGCCCTTGCATGCTGATCCTGGACTCCTATTGAATAAGGTGATATGAATTCCTTGACTATGCCCTATTATTATTTTTATTTAAAACAGTATAGTTTAGTTTTATGACTGTATTGCATTAATTCATCTTACACTGTGTTTGCACTGTATTCATTCTTTTGCACATTGCATTGTTTGCACATTTCTTAGGTAAGCACTTTTTTCGCACATTGGCCAGTTAGTGGCAGTTAACGTTGGTAGCGTAGGTTTTATTGCACTATTTTCAAACTAGTTTTTCCTGAGATCACTACATTTAGGCCCCTATTTAACAAGGGATAGCGCCAGGTAGCGAATGGTGAGCGAACGGTAATGACGCTCACCGCCACGAGAACGCCGGCTCCCCACCACAATCACACATTTATCAAGCCAATCCTGCTTAGCGACTGAGATAGCGCCTTAGCATTCATCATTATTCCAGCCTCAGCCCACAGCGCCAGCGTCCGACCTTGAACAGCGACAGGTATGACCTCTCGCTACCTGGCGCTCTCCAATGCATTTCAATGGAACAATCTTTAAATATTCATAATTAATTGTTAATAATATATATATATTTTTTTTTAAATGTGAAAATTTCTGTGACCACTTCTGCTATGTTAGATAATTTTTTTAAGGTAAAAAAAATAAAAAAAAAAATTTGTGCAGAATTGATATTACAGGTCTGATATTAATGTATTCATATTACAAAATGTTTTGAAAAACTTGTTTTTTTTGGTTTCCAAAAATATGGTTGTTAAAAAACTATTTTTAACCCATCGCCGCCAGCGCTCTGGGGTTTAAACAAGCATTTCACAGCGCGAGAATTTTTTGAGCGTGATTTGTTAATGAATATGCTGGGAGCCGTTCGCTATGGCCAGTCGCTGTCATGCGCTCCCATACAGCGCGGAACCTGTCAAACAGCGACTCCTAACCCCGTATTCAGCATTACCGCACACCGACTGAGTCGCTGTCAACAGCCGAACAACGGCCAAGCACAGCGACTACTAGCGGGCGCTGTGAAAATACCGCTACAGTCGCTCATCTGTTGCTACCTGGCGCTATTAATGAATCGGCCTCTTAGTACTTTTATATATACCTTCCTTTTGATTTTATTATGTATCCATTAATTATGCAATTATGTAGTGATACAGCTGTTATATATTGATTTGGGCATAGTGCAATATATACCGGTATATCTTTTTAAGGAGAGTCGCTTTGGGTCAGCTTCTTTCAGGGCCTTGTCATATATGTTTTTAAACTAGTCCCTGTGTGTGTTTAGTATATGTCCTTGTTATTGTGTTATTGTGGATTGGTACATTTCTAAAATTAAAGATATCATTAATTTTTTTACTCTTGGCTTGTGCGGCCTTCTTGTTTGGTGGGGTCCATTTGGAGTTAATGCTGGTAACTCATTGTGCATAGATTGTATTTGTATTGATGATTAAGAGAATTGGGCGAATGCAGCTGTTTTTATGGGCAGGCTGATTCATCACTAACGCCAGGTAGCGACCGATGAGCGTCTGTAGCGGCATTTTCAGAGCGCCCGCTAGTAGTCGCTGTGCTCGGCCGTGGGTCGCTAGTTCTTAGCGACTCAGTCGCTGTTCAGTAATGTTGAATACATTGTGAGGAGTCGCTATTTGACCAGTACAGCGCTGTATGGGAGCGCATGTTAGCAACTGCTCATAGAGCCCAGAGCGCAGGAGGCGGTGTGTTTAAAGTCTGTTTTCAGCATCTATCCACTAGTAACAAAGCGAAAACATATGGAATTACTCTGATACTAAAAAGCAATGTGAGACTGCACCGGACCAAACTAAATTATCCTATATGTAGTGTGCACATAAGGGCGAAACCACTGTATATACAAAAGACAAAGGAAGGTCCCACTCCGTCCAAAACACCCACTAAAATATATGGCACCACTACTGTGTGATATAATAAAAAATATATATTTATTGATGACAAAGTCACATTAACTACATACACTAAAGACTGATTAAAAAACACTCAAGACAAAACATTGTCAATAAGGAAGGGGAAAAAAACACACATGAAGGGGCAGAAAAGGAGGTGGAGGGTACAGTTAATATAATAACATTACATAATTAATGCTGCCTGGCGGGTCAAACAAATCATAAAGTGCTATAGTGCAAAGTGCATATCCAGAGTTACATTAAAGTAAACACCGTGTTATATTACATCCAACACTAATCCAAGTGTAAGTGTAAACCTAATCAAACCTAAAATCTATGTCTAATAATAAATTAACTCACACAAATAGAGACCAGCCAGGATGGGCCAAGAAATGAAGCCCCCAACCTTAAAGAAAAGTAACTTACATAACAATACGACCACCTGCCCAGTGCCCCTGCGTCTACGCGTTGCGTGACGTCACCAGCGTCACTTCCTTAACATATGGAATTACATTATAACAACATTGTAACATGAACACTTTAATGGCAGACTTGTAATGTCATTGCTGAAGAAATATATAAAAATGAAAAAATTGTGAAAAAACTGCTTTTTCAATGCCAGAAGAGGTCACAGAATTATTTGTGATTTTTGGGGGAAAAAAACAAACAAAAATCCTGTTTAAAGAGAAGAAAAGTATCATCCATTGAAATGTATGGGAGAGCGCCAGGTAGCGAGAGGTCATACCTGGTGCTGTGCAAGGCTGAACGCCGGCGCTGTTCGCTGAGGCTGGGATAATGATGAATCAGACACTACATGGCGCTATCCCAGTCGCTAAACAGATTCTGCTTGATAAATGTGTAATTGCGTGCCGTGTCCGGCGTTCACCAGTCGCTACCTCTCATTAACCAGGCACTACCTGACGCTATCCCTTCATAAATAAGGGCCTAAGTGTTGTCCTTGTTTTTGTCGGTATTGGTTTTTATATGAATCATTGATTTTTTGTATATAATAACATGTTATTATTGAATGTTTATTGCCTGGTGCTCCTATTTAGAGGTGGATGTGGTGAGGTTCCGCATCATAGAAAATGATGGCATAAAATCCACTGCAATTCAGTGACCTGTGACAGTGGATAACTTTGCCCCCAATAATGACGCCCGCGTTCTTACCAGTTGGAGCCACACGTTAGTGGTCATCGTCTCCTCTTTTTCATTCTGAAAAGGAAAACGGATATTGTTACAGTTTCCACCTCCAGCGCTGCCAGCGATACGTGGGCCGGACAGACAGTACCCACAGCGTCTTCCCCTGCCATGCGCACGTGCCCGCCCCCACTTTAAGGTAAAGATATTAAAGATTAAATATTAACATATTAAAGATTTGTTTAAAAAGTCATATTAAAGATTTGTTTTTAAGCAGGGAATTTCCCTGCTTAAAAACAAATAAAAGGAAAGCATGGGCTGGAGAAAGGCTTTAAGGTTTCTATACAATCATGCACTTGGTGTAGCCCAGCTGCTTTAAACCGGACCTTCACCCTGAATAAGAGCCTATCTTGTATGTTTCCCCCTCCCCTGTACATACAGGTTGCCCACATTAATCCAGACCTTCACCCTGAATAAGAGCCTATCTTGTATGTTTCCTCCACCCTGTACATACAGGTTGCCCACATTAATCCGGACCTTCACCCTGAATAAGAGCCTATCTTGTATGTTTCCCCCACCCTGTACATACAGATTGCCCACATTAATCCAGGCCTTCACCCTGAATAAGAGCCTTTCTTGTATCTTCCCCCCCCCCCTGTACATACAGATTGCCCACATTAATCCAAACCTTCACCCAGAATAAGAGTCTATCTTGTATGTTTCCCCCACCCTGTACATACAGGTTGCTCACATTAATCCGGACCTTCACCCTGAAAAAGTCCCTATTTTGTATGTCCCCCCCCCCCCCCCATACATACAGATTTGTCCACATTAATCCAGACCTTCACCCTGAATAAGAGCCTATCTTGTATCCCCCCCCCCCCCCCCGTACATACAGATTGCCCACATTAATCCAAACCTTCACCCAGAATAAGAGTCTATCTTGTATGTTTCCCACCATGTACATAGAGATTGCCCACATTAATCCGGACCTTCACCCTGAATTAGAGCCTATCTTGTATGTTTCCCCCACCCTGTACATACAGATTTCCCACATTAATCCGGACCTTCACACTGAATTAGAGCCTATCATATATGTTTCCCATACCCTGTACATACAGATTGCCCACATTAATCCGGACCCTCACACTGAATAAGAGCCTATCTTGTATGTTTCCCACACTCTGTACATCACATTAAAAATCACCTGCACCTACTGCATTTTATGAGCCTTTAAACATCCAAGATGGTGGCCCATGGAGTCTCAGGCTTCCTTCAGACAGAAAGCGTCTTCTGACTGTGCCGCTTTGAATTCTGGGATTGCTGACCTTTTCCTGAACCCAGATCTGCTCTGTCTGTGCAAAGCACAGCTATAACCCCACCCCATGCACTTGTGCCCCCTCTCCTCTCCTCAGTATGAGTGCTGCTACTGAGCCAAGATGGCGGCGCCCATTTCCTAAAAAGACCTAAAAAGAGTTGCAGCCCAATTGGGTAATATTAAAATGTAAATGATTAAAAACATAAAATGTATTAATTTTAGGTGCTGGGAATAGTTTTTAAGGGTTTGGGCTTTTTATTAAATGATTCTGAAGGTCCGGTTTAAGGGATGATTCTCTAGTGGGAGCCTTGTATAGACTTTCTCACGGTTGACCTTAGGACCAGAGGATGATCAGCAGCAATAGAGAAGGTGCAAGGAATAGGGGGTGATCAGTGTCAGCTCAGAGGCACAGGACCCTTCAGCGACAGTTGAGAAGGAGATAAGGATAAGAGGACAATCGGCAGCAATGATGGACTCCTAAATGGCATCAGAGGAGGCTTGAGGACTGGGGCGGGGGGTTATTGGTGGCAGTGCAGAAGGCAACAAGGACCGAAGGACAATCAGAGGCAGCAGAAGGTGGTGAGGACTAGAGGAAGATTGGTGGCAGTGCAGAAGGCAACAAGGACTGGAGGACAATCAGACGCAGCAGAAGGTGGTGAGGACTAGAGGAAGATTGGTGGCAGTGCAGAAGGCGACAAGGACTGGAGGACAATCAGACGCAGCAGAAGGTGGTGAGGACTAGAGGAAGATTGGTGGCAGTGCAGAAGGCGACAAGGACTGGAGGACAATCAGAGGCAGCAGAAGGTGGTGAGGACTAGAGGAAGATTGGTGGCAGTGCAGAAGGCGACAAGGACTGGAGGACAATCAGACGCAGCAGAAGGTGGTGAGGACTAGAGGAAGATTGGTGGCAGTGCAGAAGGCGACAAGGACTGGAGGACAATCAGAGGCAGCAGAAAGTGGTGAGGACTAGAGGAAGATTGGAGGCAGTGAAAAAGGCGACAAGAAATGGAGGACAATCAGAAGCAGCAAAGGATGTTAAGCACTAGAGAAAGATCGCTGGCTGTGGAGAAGGCGACAAGGACTGGAGGACAATCAGAAGCAGCAAAGGATGTTAAGGACTAGAGGAAGATTGGTGGCAGTGGAGAAGGCGACAAGGACTGGAGGACAATCAGAGGCAACAGAAGGTGGTGAGGACTAGAGGAAGACTGGTGGCAGTGCAGAAGGCGAAAGGGACTGCAGGACAATCAGAGGCAGCAGAAGGTGGTAAGGACTAGAGGAAGATTGGTGGCAGTGCAGAAGGTGACAAGGACTGGAGGACAATCAGAGGCAGCAGAAGGTGGTGAGGACTAGAGGAAGATTGGTGGCAGTGCAGAAGGTGACAAGGACTGGAGGACAATCAGAAGCAGCAGAAGGTGGTGAGGACTAGAGGAAGATTGGTGGCAGTGCAGAAGGCGACAAGGACTGGAGGACAATCAGAAGCAGCAAAGGATGTTAAAGACTAGAGGAAGATCACTGGCAGTGGAGAAGGCGACAAGGCCTGAAGACAATCAGAGGCAGCAGAAGGTGGTGAGAACTAGAGAAAGATTGGTGGAAGTAGAGAAGGCGTCAAGGTCTGAAGAAGATCGAAGGCAGCAAAGGATGGTGAGGACTAGAGGAAGATTGGTGGCAGTGCAGAAGGCGACAAGGACCAGAGAACAATCAGAGGCAGTAGAAAGTGGTGAGAACTAGAGGAAGACTGGTGGCATTGAAAAAGGCAGTGAAGACTGGAGGGAGATCAGCGGCATCAGAGCTGAAAGGTGACGTGACGTATCAGGGCCACCTGAGATTCTTCACTGAAGGCCTCACATAAGCCTGGAGATGACCCTGTATACTGTGATTACTTACCAAAGAAATGAGGTTGGTGAGGGTGAGTTTAAGCCTGACGTCAATTACATCACTGATGGATTTCACTGGACGGGCGTTCTTATCATAACTGCGAAATAGGTCGTTTATCAGCCGGGTCTCCTCACTGGCCAGTGAATCTAACAAGGAAACAACCAATAAGGTAACATTGTGTGCAAATGTGCTGGAAGTTAACATTATGGCGGATGTTCTTGTCATGCCATTTTTAACTAGCACCCCAGGGCCGGCTCCGGGTTTATGTGGGCCCTTGGGCGGCAGGGTCTCAGTGGGCCCCTTTGTGGTGAAGAGTTGCGTCACATCACTGAGGGACGTTCCGAATCTGGATGCCCCCTAAGGATCATGCATTTGGGCCAACACTCTAGTTTTGGTCTACTTTGAAGCGCACCAAACCCCTTTAAACCTGACCCGGAGTCTAAAAGAATTTAGAATCTCCTGATTTTGGATGCCCCTGTGTGTGACCCCCCCCCCCCTTTGTTCATTACTTTCCTGGAACTGGTGAATGCGCTGTGGGATCGCCAGTTTGAGTTAACTCTCCAAACCAGGGGGGTTCTTTCACAGGGGCATCCAAAATTGAGATGACCGTGTAAAGCGGACCAAAACACAGGGGTGGAATTACCTGTATAGTGGGTATGCAGCGATCCCAGGGGGTTTCATAAAGTAGGGTATCACAGATTGGGATGCTCCAGGGATAGGAAATCAGCTGGGGTGGGCAACTTAAAAGCAGAACAAAACCCAGCACTTCCTCCCCTGGAATCTAAATCGAGATGCCCCATTGTGGGGAACCCCGCCATTCCAAGAGATGTGGGCAAAAGCTGTGGTGGTGCTCTCCTAGTCCACCGCCAGTCCAGCGTTGTAGCACACCCCAAGGGCCGGCCCTGTCAGTGGGCCCCCCAGGAGGGTGGGGGCCCCCGGCAGCTGCCCTGCCATGCCGGGTGCTGACGCCGGCCATGTAGCATCCCCTGAATTGCTCCCCCCCATGAAGAGCAACTTTTTCCAATTTTTACTGCTCCTGCTTCCCTCTAATCCCAGATATTGGCTCTTGTTTTAGCTGTAAAGCTCCAACTCCTCTATTCATTGCCGCTGTTTTCTGTGGCAGTGATGTCATAGCCACACCTATGCAATGACTGATCACCTGCCACCTTACAGAAATGGACTTCCCAATTGAAAAAGGGAAAATATCCATTTCGATTTCTACGCCCTAAAAGGAAGAATCTGCAGGGGCTTTTGGCCAAATGTATTTCACAAGTTCGGTGGGTTTTGGTCCGCTTTAACATAATCACCTTGTCCAGGCTTTGGATCTCTCTATTGTTTTGACTTTGTATCTCCTGCCAACAATGGTAGCAATGGATTCATGATTGGAACATGCACTTAGTAGGTGTGTTGATTACAATTAGTATTGTATGAATCTATCTATAAGGCTGATGGTATTTATTACTACTATATATATTAGTACTGAATCACGTAATGTATAGTATTCTATTGTATTTCAATTAATGTAGGCAGTGATTAATGACTGAATATCAATCAAATAATTTGTACATATTTGGCTTAGATCAGGGGTTTCTAGCCAGTGGCACCCCCCTCCCTCACAGGAGCCCTGATCTTCCTGCGGGGAGGAGGAGGTACAGATAAGCCTCACGCAATAAAATTTAAAATTCTATAACACGCCTTTATTGTGCTAAGTATGCAGTATAGATAATAAAGTGACTAGCACAATATATAAAGTGCAATGAAAGTGTGCCAAAGACTGAGTAAATTTCAAAAAGGATATCACCAAGTCAGTAGATCAGGTAAGCAGAGCCGGGTCCCCTCACCATTCACTCCTCACATCGACGCGTTGCATGGTGGCCCCCCCACCACGTCGTCGGGATGTGATTTTGAAATTTTTCAGTCTTTGGCACACTTTCATTGCACTTTATATATTGCGCACTTTATTATCTATATTGCATATTTAGCACAATTGGCACTATTGTGATCACTATTATGATCACTCATAAGATTGGGCACTTTTTCTATATTTTTTTTTTCACTAGTTAATTATCATAATGTTCAGCACAGCAGCACTTTAAAGTGGACCAACACCCAGGATTTTCACTATCCTGGGTGTTGGTCCACTTCCGCGGGGCACCCCGATAGCGCAAAAAATATGTATATATATATTTGATAAAACATTTCAACAATTTGATAAATACAGTCTTAAAGTGGACCAACACCCACCCCTGATCGGCCCGGGAATCTATAAGATTCCCGGGCCGATCAGCTCCCTCCCTGCGGGGCATCCGAAATCGGGATGCCCCTCTGTGTGAAACCCCCCAGAAAGCCCCTAAAATTGTACCTTTTAGGCGACGGATAAGCCGCCGCCGCCGCCTCTCGCGCGTCCCTCTTACAGGGCGCTCGCCCGCGCCGGCCATTCACAAACGTCCGGCGCGGGAGTGTGCCCTGCTAGAGGGACGCACGGGAGGCGACGGCGGCTTATCCGTCGCCTAAAAGGTAAGATTTTAGGGGCTTTCTGGGGGGTTTCACACAGCGGGGCATCCCGATTTTGGATCGATGATCGGCCCGGGAATCTATAAGGGTGTTGGTCCACTTTATCAAATTGTTGTAATTTTTGATCAAATATATATATACATATTTTTTGCTGTATTAGAGCCATACATTTGAAGGGTCCGTCTCCTATACTTTAATTCGTTTTATAATTTTCCCTTGTCCTTTATGTTGTACTGCAGTTGTTAAATAAAGGCGTGTTATAGAATTTTTAATTTAATTGATTTTTAGGGGCATTTTTGGGTCTGTACTGGCAGCCCAATTCTTCTTGCTTTGGTTTGCACACACCTTGTGGTGGCCTCCTATTAGCCAGCACCAGTAGCACACTTTAATTATATTCGTAGGCAGGGGCGGACTGGCTATAGGGAGACCCGGGACAATGCCCGGTGGGCTGCACTGCTTTGGGGCCAGTTGGGCTGCTGCTTTTAACACTCTCATTCAATCCCTGCCCCTTAGTCTCCCTCTAAACTCCCTGTACCCAGCCCCAATGTACCTACAAGCCAATGAACTCCAGCCCCCAATGCTATAGCCCCGCATAATGGTTGGAGGGCCTCACTGATGTCTTGGGCTGGCAAAATCCAGGGCTGATTTTTGGTCCCAGTCCGCCACTGTTCGTAGGACTGATTAAGCAGTGCGGGATTTTTTTGTAATTTTTGTGTAGTAGAAAGATAGCTAAATATTCATTCAACAACATATTGCATGTTTGCCTTATTTTTGGTGGTTATGGGATCCTATAAGCATAAAGATACGGAAAGTAAAAACACATTTCTATATCGTATAAGCCTGACATTGACGGGTGTTAATGACTAGTTTTTTGACCAGTACACCATTAATATGTACAGATATCTCCATGGCCCAGTGGCTACAGGTCTTATGCATTGGACTGTTGCTGTGCCACAAATGCCCCCTAAACAATGATCACCCCTGGAGGAGCAACACATCAGTGTTGAACAACCCCAGGGCAGTTTCTAGGCAAAATAGGGCTTAGTGCGGGTAGGAAAAAAATGTTCCCCCTCCTCAATAATCTTATGGTGCGACTGCTGCCCAATAAAAGGTTTTACCATGCTGTGACTCTACCTTAGCAGCTGGCAGTTCCCCCTCTGTTGTCTGAGCACAATATGGGGGGGTTGTCCAGTCCCGTGGGACACCCGTCTTCTAGGTGAGTCCACAACCCCCAATCTCAGCTGCTGGCTTCCCCTATAGTCAAGCCCCTGTTTGCCGGGACACTTTAAAAGCCTCATTGGACACAATTGCCCCCAGGCCTTAAACCAGACCAACAGCCTGGCACAGTTGGAAAAGAAAGGTAGCAGCCATTTTGGAGCTTCTATCCCAACTGACATAACTGACAATGCACAGTAACAGGAAGCCCAGCACCACTTCCTGTTTGCAGGTGGTCTGCAAATGCATGAGCCGCCATTTTGATTTTAAAATTGACTCCAGCAAGTGTTAGAAAAAGGTAAATTAATTTTTATGTGCTGCAATCTAAATTGCCCTGGGGAGGGATGCATAGAGCAATGTTTGCTGTGTTGGTCACTCATTAGAGACTGTTAGTCCGCTTTAATAGCGCAAAGGTTGAGAACTTAAAGGGATAAAGGCTGATAAACCAGAAGCAAGACTGGGCGATGTCGGGTAAGCTGGGGTCATAGGTAGCACCACGGTAGAAGCGAGGGTGAAGTCGGGAGGTCAGAGGGTATGTAGTACAAGGGATGAGACGGGCTTGTAGTCTGTCCAGGCAGCGGTCACGGAGTGGTCAGGCAAGTTAGGTCGGCAACGATAAGCAATCAGGAAGTCACAAGCACTATAGCACCCAGCAGCACACTATAATGGGCAATGATGAAATGACAGGGAACAGCTTTATAGGACAGGAGTAAAAGGCAAAAGAGGAATCCCACAAATTCCTCAAAAAATCCCCAAACACAGAGTGGCACCACTAATTAGGAGGTTATCAAAATGTTATTATCCAGACAAAGCCAAAACATATTACACAAAAAACATTACATGATTAAAAAACATACATGACAAACGACCACTGGGGGGGGGGGGGGTTACAATACAGCCAGTAATTCAATTAATAAAATAGTGTTACATGATGGGGCTTATATGACTGATTAGCCAAGGTTGCTAATATTAGACCAGGATTAAAGCTCAATGGACAAACCACATTCAGTATTAGAAACTATTGAATGTAGGGCAAAAAAAAAAAGTTGGGGTTTGTCCTGGTAATTCCAGATCAAAAGACAGTAGACAAGCTGGGGTCAGTCATGGGAGCTCAGGATGTGTGTAGACAAACTGGGACCATCCTGGTAATTCAGGATTGCAGTTAAGTAGACAAGCTGGATTCAAACTTGGTAACTTAGAATCACTGCTCAGTAGACAAACCGGGGTCCATCCTGGTCATTCAGGATTGAAGTTCAGTAGACAAGCTGGAATCAGTCTTGTTAACTTAGTATCACAGGTCAGTAGACAAACTAGGGTCCATCCTCGTCATTCAGGATTGAAGTTCAATAGACAAGCTGGAGTCAGTCTCGGTAACTCAGGATCACAGGTCAGCAGACAAACTAGTCAGTCTTGGTCTTCAGGATTGCAGTTTAGTAGACAGGCTAGATGTCAATCCAGGTAACTCAGAATTACAGTTCAAGGTAAGGTCAGTCCTGGTAGCTCAGGATTGTAGGTCAGCAGACAAATTGTGGCCAGTACTAACAGCTCACGATCAAAGGTCCATAGAAAAGCGTTCAGGACGGGCAGCTCAGAATAGCATGGAGATGGATTAGTCAAGGTCCATGACTGGCAGCTAAGGGTCGCACGTCTGCAGACAATCTGAACTAGGAGATCATAGTCACAGGTTAATAGTGATGTTGGGGTTGGTACAAAGAAACAACAAAGAGGTAGTCCAAACAAAGTTGGGTAACATCTCAAGGAATACAGTTCAACTGAGCATCTAGCCAAAAACAAATCAGAGTAGTTAACCACCCTCTTAGTTCATTCTTTTTATAGCTTGTTTTTTAGATTTCTGGTTAGGATCTCCTACTTTACATAACGTGTTGATATGCTGCACTGGCATTATGTAATATAATATAGCCTTGGAAGAACCCTACAATTATTTTTAGCAAGTCAATGGAGCATGAGGAATTTTCAGTTTGGGGAGTGGCAAAAAATATTAGTCAACAATATTAGCGAGGTATCGTATATGGTTATGTTTTTGGGTAGTGCAGACGCTAGACAATGTAAAGAACTGTTAATCTGCAGATAGCCTGGCTTTGCATGTGAAAACTGAAGAGCAATATACAAGCCAAGGTTGGTAATATTAGTCCAGGATTAAAGCTCAATGGACAAACCACATTCAGTATTAGAAACTCTTGAATGTAGGGCAAAATAAGAAGTTGGGGTTAGTCTTGGTAATTCCAGATCAAAAGACAGTAGACAAGCTGGGGTCAGTCATGGTAGCTCGGGATCACATTTCTGTAGACAAGCTGGGGTCAGCTCTTGTATCTCAGGACTGCAGTTCAGTAGACGAGTTGGAGTCAGTCTTGGTGACTCAGGTTTACAGGTCCGTAGACAAAGTGGGGTCAGTCTTGGTCATTCGGACTTGCAGTTTAGTAGACAAGCTGGAATCAGTCTTGGAAACATAATATCACAGGTCCGTAGACAAACTGGGGTGAGTCTTGATCATTCAGACTAGCAGTTAGTAGACAAGCTGGAATCAGTCTTGGTAACTTAGTATGGCAGGTCAGTAGACAAACTGGGGTCCATCCTGGTCATTTGGGATTGCAGTTCAGTAGACGAGCTGGAGTCAGCCTTGGTAACTTAGTATCACAGGTCAGTAGACAAACTGGGGCCTATCCTGGTAATTAAGACTTGCAGTTCAGTAGACAAGCTGGAGTCAGTCTTGGTAACTTAGTATCACAGGTCAGTAGACAAACTGGGGTCCATCCTGGTCATTCAGACTTGCAGTTCAATAGACAAGTTGGAGTCAGTCTCCGTAACTCAGGCTCACAGGTCAATAGACAAACTGGGGTCCATCCTGGTCATTCAGGATTGCAGTTCAGTAGACGAGCTGGAGTCAGTCTTGGTAACTTAGTATGACAGGTCAGTAGACAAACTGGGGTCCATCCTGGTCATTCAGGATTGCAGTTCAGTAGACGAGCTGGAGTCAGCCTTGGTAACTTAGTATCACAGGTCAGTAGACAAACTGGGGCCTATCCTGGTAATTAAGGCTTGCAGTTCAGTAGACAAGCTGGAGTCAGTCTTGGTAACTTAGTATCACAGGTCAGTAGACAAACTGGGGTCCATCCTGGTTATTCAGACTTGCAGTTCAGTAGACAAGCTGGAGTCAGTCTCGGTAACTCAGGATCACATGTCAGTAGACAAACTGGGGTCCATCCTGGTCATTCAGGATTGAAGTTCAGTAGACAAGCTGGAGTCAGTATCGGTAACTCAGGATCACAAGTCATTAGACAAACTGGGGTCCATCCTGGTCATTCAGGGTGGAAGTTCATTAGACAAGCTGGAATCAGTTTTGTTAACTCAGGATCACAAGTCAGTAGACAAACTGGGGTCCATCCGGGTCATTCAGGATTGAAGTTCAGTAGACAAGCTAGAATCAGTTTTGTTAACTTAGTATCACAGGTGAGTAGACAAACTAGGGTCCATCCTAATCATTCAGACTTGCAGTTCAGTAGACAAGCTGGAGTCAGCCTTGGTAACTTAGTATCACAGGTCCGTAGACAAACTGGGGTCCATCCTGGTCATTCAGACTTGCAGTTCAGTAGACAAGCTGGAGTCAGTCTCCGTAACTCAGGATCACAGGTCAGTAGACAAACTGGGGTCCATCCTGGTAATTAAGACTTGCAGTTCAGTAGACGACCTGGAGTCAGTCTTGGTAACTTAGTATGACAAGTCAGTAGAAAACTGGGGTCCATCCTGGTCATTCGGGATTGCAGTTCAGTAGACGAGCTGGAGTCAGCCTTGGTAACTTAGTATCACAGGTCAGTAGACAAACTGGGGCCTATCCTGGTAATTAAGACTTACAGTTCAGTAGACAAGCTGGAGTCAGTCTTGGTAACTTAGTATCACAGGTCAGTAGACAAACTGGGGTCCATCCTGGTCATTCAGACTTGCAGTTCAATAGACAAGTTGGAGTCAGTCTCCGTAACTCAGGCTCACAGGTCAATAGACAAACTGGGGTCCATCCTGGTCATTCAGGATTGCAGTTCAGTAGACGAGCTGGAGTCAGCCTTGGTAACTTAGTATCACAGGTCAGTAGACATACTGGGGTCCATCCTGGTCATTCAGGATTGCAGCTCAGTAGACAGGCTAGATGTCAATCCAGGTAACTCAGAATTACAGTTCAAGCTAAGGTCAGTCCTGGTAGCTCAGGATTGTAGGTCAGTAGACAAAATGAGGCCAGTACCAGGTCCATAGAAAAGCGATCCGGACAGGCATCTCAGAATTGCAAAGAGATGGATGAGCCAAGGTCCATTACTGGCAAGCCAGGGATCACACGTCTGCGGACAATCTGCACTAGCGGATCATAGTCACAGGTTAATAGTAATTAACAAAGAAAACAACAAAGAGGTAGTCCAAACAAAGTTGGGTAACATCTCAAGGAATACAGTTCAACTGAGCATCTGGCCAAAAACAAATACGAGTAGTTAACCACCCCCTTAGTTCATTCTTTTTGTAGCTTGTTTTTTTAGATGTCTGG
The DNA here is from genome assembly GCA_027917425.1 of Gastrophryne carolinensis. Taxonomy (NCBI): domain Eukaryota; kingdom Metazoa; phylum Chordata; class Amphibia; order Anura; family Microhylidae; genus Gastrophryne; species Gastrophryne carolinensis. The sequence continues at coordinate 437,806,445 of CM051238.1, read as the reverse complement.
TTAGGATCTCCTACTTTACATAATGTGTTGATATGCTGCACTGGAATTATGTGATATAAAGAAGAATAAAATAGCTGATATATAATACAATTCCTATATTCAAATCTATTCATATTTCTTTCAGTCAGTCGGGGAAACAAGTAAGACCCAGGACCAGTTTAAGAGTTTTTTGGACATTTGTAATGTACTGTACACATTCCCAATCTATTATTATTACTGACAATCGCTATTCTGAGTAATAACCCCCACCCAGTTTTCCAAGCGGCAGTGCCTAAATCATTAAACGGCACATCTTCTGTAACCCACATGCTCACATGACCATAAAACCCCAACCTCTTCTCTTTTTTTCTTCTCAAGTACAGAAGTCCTTAGGCATAGACATTAAGATGGACATGCAGAAAACAGGTAAAAATCCACTCACAGCTCAGGAGAGGAAGCAGTAACAAAACGTGCAGCTTAAAGTTCATCCTTAGACTGTCAGCTCCTGGGCCCGTCAGCTTAGATGGACAAGAAAAGTTCAGTCTTACAAGCTTGGAGTTATTTAAAGACTGAGTGATTTATTTCCATATGGGAAAGAGCAACATCTTCAGAAGCTCATGCCAACGTCCCCTGAGTGTGCCCCCACCCCACCAATGGAAAGAATCACGCGCAGCTGTCACCAATTACTGCCAGTTGAGGACACCAATGTTAACCTCTTCGGGTTTCCATCTGACAGCTCCAGTTATTGCCCACTGAAAGAAGAGCATGCGCTACAAAGCACAGGGACATGCGTCTAGCTATATATCTATCTATCTAATAGGTATAAATGAATAAATAAATATATATATATATATATATATATATATATTTATATATATATTCAATATTTAATATATGAATGCTGCTCTACTTCCAGTAGAGCCTTCTGTAGGTCCTTCACATCTTGTATTGGACCTGGACATAGTACTGCAGCTTCTGTAGAAGTGGGTAGACACACATTGGGCTAACACTGGGGAGTACAGTTCACTTGAAAATGGGTGTGCAACAAGGTACCTGCTGATTACCCAGTGTTCTTAGGACGCTAAAGTCAAGTAGTGCCAGATGGCGTTGTTGAAAGACACAGAAGTATGGCCCAGAAGAAATACGGCATACGGTTTCAGATGTAGGCCTGTGCAGACGCTGGGTCACTGACTCTAGGTTGATTCATTGTGTTAAGCACAGTCTACAGTGAACCTTTGGTCTTCACTCTTCAGGTTCCTGATTGTGGATTCAGGCTTGAGCTGTAGGGAAACCCTAGGTTGCACAACCAGTGAGAGGTCAGTACAGGACTAGCCAAGACGAGGTAATGTTGATTGAAGGCTGAGGAAGAAACAAAGGATTCCAAGGCCTGGACCAAGGAAAAGTTTAAAAGTAGAAAGCTTGGCAATCAGGAACGGTCTGCTAAAGACGAGTCGATAGTGAAGTTGAGTAGTCCACGAAAGCCAAGGCAACTTCAAGGTTTGGGTAAATTCAAGGACGCTCAGTTCATGGGCAGGAGAGGGGAAATCTTCCTCTTGTTCGGTAGGCTGATAGCGGCAGAGTATTCAGACATCCAGCCCTGCATGTGTCTTCGCTGGACGTCTGAATTCAGCAGCGATGACGGACTGGAATTGGCTGGACTTGGCACGATAATACAGTTTGAGGTATTAGAGGTAGTAGAGCAGAGAGGCACCGAGGTTACAAGACTAGGGCTGACACCCAACTCGGAAAGCCCCGGGTCCCGACGTCTATTTACTCACACGCACATCAGTGTATTGCAAGTGCAGTCAGGATGAAGTGTTTACCCTACCCCCAGTTTCATTAGGGCGTTGTGTGGGATCTACTGTCCAGGCCTTTTAAAGCTGATTGTGACTTTGTAGGAGGACCATCCAGTATTTGGCTGGCCAGCCTGTGTGGGGTGCAAGGTATACTTGGGTGCATGGATGCCGTGACTTTTATACTCACAGCGCAGTGATTTTAGTCTTTTGTATGAAGGTTTTGTACAGTTTGTGACAGTGCCAGTGGCTAGTGCAATATCTGTAATAAAATTTGTGTTTACTGGTACTCATTGCAGTTGCCCATTATTTGTGCTAGTCCCACATTTAAACCTTTTGTTTGTTCGATTTTATTATGAAATTGGTTAGCCAGGCAAGCAGTGTTGTATTGGAGATGACAGACCAGCAGGCTGATTCATTAATAGCGCCAGGTAGCGACAGATGAGCGACAGTAGCGGTATTTTCACAGCGCCCGCTAGTATTCGCTGTGCTTGGCCGTTGTTCGGCTGTTGACAGCGACTCAGTCGGTGTGTGGTAATGTTGAATACGGGGTTATGAGTCGCTGTTTGACAGGTTCCGCGCTGTATGGGAGTGCATGACAACGAACGGCCATAGCGAACGGCTCCCAGCATATTCATTAACAAATCACGCTCCAAAAATTCTCGCGTTGTGAAATGCTTGTTTAAACCCCAGAGCGCTGGCGGCGATGGGTTAAAAGTAGTTTTTTAACCCCCAAACAACCATATTTTTAGAAAAAAAAACCCATGTTTTTCAAAACATTTTGTAATATGAATACATTAATATCAGACCTGTAATATCAATTCTGCACAAATTTTTTTTTTTTTTTTTTTAGCTTAAAAAAAAAATCTAACATTGCAGAAGTGGTCACAGAATTTTTGACATAAAAAAAAAAAATATATATATATATTATATTTGCAATTAATTACGAATATTTAAAGTTAGCTCCATTGAAATGCATTGGAGAGCGCCAGGTAGCGAGAGGTCATACCTGTCGCTGTTCAAGGTCGCTCGCTGGCGCTGTGGGGTGAGGCTGGAATAATGATGAATGATTCGCTATCTGGCGCTCTGTCAGTCGCTAAGCAGGATCGGCTTCATAGATGTGTGATTGCGGAGGGGAGCCGGCGTTCGCGTGGCGGGGAGCGTCATTACCGTTCGCTCACCAGTCGCTACCTGGCGCTATCCCTTGTTAAATAAGGGCCTAAGTCAACACTAACAGAATCAAGAATGAACAATGTCGGTCAAACAACAGGGTTCTAGACACTGTTTGAGACCAAACACTGCTGTTATATATGGCTCCTAACATGTGTTCTACATATTTCAGCCCTTGAAGGCTCAGGGATGAAGAAAAAGATACCCTGGGGTACCTTACAATCTGCAGTATATAAATATGTAACTAGTGTATGGTCAAAATGCACAGTGGCTTTGTAAGTCAATGTACAATACCGGAGCCAGTATGTCTGTGGGATTTCTTTGGAACCCCTTCCCCATCATCGGAGCTTCCTGGCAGGGGATTTCCTGCTGGCCTCTCCAGGTGTAAACGTTAGCAGCAAGAACTTTTGAAGTGGAGGCCCCCTGTTGGGCACTTTGATTGCAGACCTACTATTGAGAAGGCCATCTGTGCTAAAGGTGATGATTTCCTATTTAAATGATGCATTTGAAATTAGTTTTTTATTAACAAACATGAGCAGGTTAGAGGGGTGATATGATATGTCCGTCATATTCCTAACAAATGGGATCAGGAACAAGTAGTATGGTATTTTCAGTTCTGAAGATCTGCTGTTTCCGGCACCCTAGAGGTGCAAACCCTGCATCACCACACAGCATGAAGAGGTGTCAACTGCGCTGACTTGCACGAGCCCCGGCCAGGCTCAGATTTATGTGCCTCCTGGATCTCCTCCACAACCGTGACCTTTCATTACCCCACCAACACATATAGCTCTTGATTCACTAAGAGTTGAAAATAATTCTCATGGTAGTAAAAATTCCATTCATGGGAAATAAGTTACTGAATTACCAGATAAAAATACAGTGAAAGTCAATGGCACTTTTTACTACAGTGTAAAAAAGAGTAAAAAGTTCTCACGAGTAAAAAAGTACCATTGACTTTCATTGTTTTCCCCCTTCTGCTGGATGGTTGTGCTGGTCATCTATTGTAATGCAGTAACCTTGTTGTTTGCACTTTTGATATCTCTTGTTTACATGCACAGTTGCACTTTGTGTCCATAACCACATGAGTTTCATGGTTTATTCATGTATTCATGTGTTTATTCATTATTTGATATGTTATTTTATTTTTGTAATATTTTTTGTTGAGGCTTATGCATTGGATCACTTGAATATAGGGTTTGCCTACAAATGGTTTGCCTGTTTTCACTAGTCACTTTATTAGGGTATATTGTCCCCCCCCCCTTTAAGATTGGTAGGGACGATAAATAGTTTTCTGTGCAGGCACAAAAATTATAAAAGGGTCCCCATTATTATTTCTGGGGGGTCCTCCGTCCATTGATTATTACATTGATTGATGAATTGTATATATATATATATATATATATATATATATATATATATATATATATATATAGTTTTTTAGGGGAAGGTCCAGTTTGTGTGTTTTTTGGTGCTATCTTTTTCTAATAAAGTATGTAGATTTTTTTGTGTTAGACAAACTACCATCTTTTTCAATTCTTTTTGAAATCGAGGCCATAGTATGTTAAGTTTGGTTCAATCTGTGCTAGTGCCATTGCTTTGATAGTCTCCTATTAGCCACCAGTCCACCTCCAACTTCCTTCACTAATCCTATTACAGTCTAAACAATTTAAGTTCACTTTAAGTTACCTTTCTATAGGGCAAACAAATGGTCTACAGCATAGGTTCTCCAAATGGTCTACAGCATAGGTTCTCCAAATGGTCTACAGCATAGGTTCTCCAAATGGTCTACAGCATAGGTTCTCCTATTAGCCACCCGTCCACCTCCAACTTCCTTCACTAATCCTATTACAGTCTAAACAATTTAACTTCAGTGAACCTTACTGATAAATTCAACTACTAGGCTTCAGTTTTTACAACATGCTATTGAGTGTTACCTTTCTATAAGGCAAACAAATGGTCTACAGCATAGGTTCTCCATCAGTGGTACCAGTACCACTGCTGGTACTCCAGCTCCCTGCACTGGGCAGCTCCATGCACTGGGGGTAAAAGTGGGGGTGCCATGAAGAACTGCTCCAATAGAATGTAGGAGTAGAGCATATTGAGAGGACTGCATTGATGGCAGAAGATCTTGCATTGTTGGACCAGCATAGGACCTCTGCCCTCCATGGACTGTTTTAGTGGTGGTGTGGGTGGTACTAGAGATAATTGCAGAGTGGGGAGTGGCACTGGTGGGATAACCCCCTGGGGATAGCCTATGGAGTACACTTGTCACGGTGTATGGCTCGAGGGTTTGGTGGCTAGTAGTCTTGACCCCAGGGCTAGTTAACCAATGTAGTTCCCGCTGTATCCTAGTCAAGGCACCCACTACAGAAAGCAATGCCAGGGTTCGGATAAACAACGTTGCTTTTATTGCTGGAACAAGAGTCAGTCCTTTCCTCTGGATGCAACCAGGGTAACTTTAGTAAGTTTAAACAGCTTTAGTGATTGCTGATGCAGAGTGAGAGAGTCTATGCTGAAGCCTTAGGGCTGTAGAGATGCTGAGGGTAGTAGTGCTATCAAGGGATGACATTAGAAGACTTTTAAAAGAGTTTACAGACCTGATCCTGTAGTCTGAGGCTTTAGCTGGAAGGACACGTCTGAGAGATGGCTGGATTCGGATAAGACGCTGCCATGTGCTCTGAGGATCAGGCAATGACGCAGTGGAGCTGACTTGGAAGTCAGTGTAGCTATGGTGGACCGGGGTGACCCTCTAACTTCTAGTTCCACCAGACAATGGGCGCAGACTGTAAGAAGATTGTCCCACTGCAGTAGGTTGCTGACGTGGGGGGATTCCTCCAGCTTACAGGAGGTCTGGATAAGGAGAAGACAGGGCCTCCGGCCTAACAGGATGGCCGAGGTGAAGAAAACAGAGGAGCAGAGATGCTCACTCCTCTGGTGCTCACAGCAGACTCCCAGGTACAGGGGCTGACTGGAGGAAACTGGCTCCCTCTGGCCTGCCATTGGTTGGAATGGTCAGGTGACAGAGGAGTCATAGACCTCACTTTGCATCAGCTAATTGACAGTTGGAGGAACCAATAAATAACATACAGTATGTGGCTTAGGCCTGACATGTAATACACTTCTTAACCACTGGGGGGAAACCTTTATACTTAAAACCTACGAATGCATGGCAAATGTGCATTAAGCACTGTGGTGCAATTATGACAAACCTTCAGCTGTAAGGCAGCTGTTGCAGCATTCAGTGCTGGCCACTGCATACACCCCCCGAAAAAGATGAGCCGTCCTCGGCGACAGTAAATGAGCAATAACATATGAATAACCGCTTGGTAACTGGGTTAACTGGATTGGGAAGTGTCTCTGCAGCACGAGAGTTCTCTGTGGCAATTAAACCATTGAATGAAGACTACTTTTTAAGAGACATGTAAAAGATATGGGAAGTATGTAGAAACACTATGGTACATCACAGTAGAAACAACAAGAAGGTATGTAACACCTTGTGTAAAGATCCTTTTGGGCACCTGGGAGAAGACAGAGGCAAAATAATAAATACACTCATACATTGTAGGACGTCCTATTCATACCAACCATGTATTCAATTCAGACATCCAGATAGACCATCTACACGAAAAGGTGCACCTGAGGAGGAAACAAGTTAAACATGTGTATGTGTACATATGTGTGGGGAAATACTCAGTAGCAATAGGTGAGACTACAGGTGCTACTCGCCCAGGCATGTAAGTGCCACTGCAGAATACCCTTTAGGAAAAATGATGGCTAGCATTACGAAAGTGTACTGGTACCTGAGCCTGTTACTAGTAGCCATACGCAGTGGTCCAACGCCCCTTATCCTTAGGGCGCGAGCTACCAACCCAGGGCCAGTCACTAGAAAATTACAGTTGGCCAGGACACATGAGACTATATACATGGTGAAAATACAACCTAAAGGCCACCTCTCTGAGAGGAAAAATGTGAGAGAACAGGGTAGGACCATAAAATGTGATCATGTGGTGATAAGAGCAAAGTGTTGTGACGTACCTTAAAAAAAACATTTTGGAGACTAAGTGAGCAAACAAGAAAATTTCACTCTTTACCTTGAAAGATACGAAAAGACATTACTGAAGACAAAATACTTAGTGCAGAGTGGGAGTACAGTTTTCTGGCCTTTTGCTAAAATTACACACTTACTTAGTGCGGGCTCAGAAATAAAGTGACTAGAATGACTACTATGAAACATCAATATATATATGCGACTCAATACTCCAAGTGCAAAAATATGTAGATGCAGATAAAACTAAAAAAACAAAATACACTTCCTGCTTAAAAGAGGGAAAAATACAACAATACAGTACTTAGTGCAAAACTTGAAGTAGATACTTATGACGACAAACAGGAACGATGGCTCTTCATCAGATGCCGTGAAGTCACTGTATCCTGAGACTTTAGGTCCATACTGTATTAGAGAAGGAGACTTAAGTAGTTCTTGGCGGACCAGGCAAAATTTCTTAAACTCAGTTGCTAACGGTTACCAAAAATAGAACTGAAAACACAGCTGGAGAGAAGAAAAACCTACAAGCATAAAATGTTAGTACACCTAAAAGAAAATGTTCATATTATAGACGTAAAAGTTCTTATGTCAACTGAAGATATGGCAGCTTGTCCAAAAAACAAAAAGAGGGAGTGCAAAAATAAGGTGGCCAACTGGCCTAGTCACATGGCTGATATGGCTTCTTAATAGTAGGGCCTGGAAGGGCTCCAGGTGTCCACTCTTTCTTTCAGGGCGGACAGGTCCACAGGATAACGTGGCAAGGACCTTCTGCGTACAGGAGTGTCGTTAGACGCAATGGTAAGGTTAATACTGGGGGTCACCGTAGTGGTAGGAGAGATGACCGGAGCAATGTGATAAGTAACTGTAGGGTGAAAGTCAGCAACAGTAGCCACAGGTGCAGGAGTAGAAGAAGATGGTTGCTTTGCTGGGGCAGAAGGTGCAGCCTTGTTAGCTGAAACTGGCATAGGCGCGGAGGTAGCTGGTTGGGGTTCATCTATAGGAGAAGACGCTATTTTGGAAGGCACATTAAGTGGTATGAGAGGTCCCAGTGGTTTGAAGATTTCCCAGTCTTCTTCCCAGTTTTCTGATGGAGCAGGTAGGAAAGGCCTCTGGACAGGGTTTTTAGGGCGAGTAACAGCTGCTGCCCATGGTCCCTTTGGAGAACCCACTAAGGTGTACTCTACAATCTCAGAAGGCTGCAAGTTGTGCAAGTATACTGGTGTGTAGTCCCTCATAACGGCCCTGCGATTGACCAACACTAACTGTCCATTATAGGAGTCCATAATTAGACCGTACCCACGCTGACGGTCGAACTTGGTAACTGTCCCTCGTCTCCTTTCTAGAGGAGGGTCTCCTGGCCTAGGCCTTTCTAGCCGCCGAATAAAGTCTCTTTCAGAAGTGGCTGAGGATTCCACAAATGGGGTATGAGGATGACCCCACAAGTTACTGTAGGTAATAAAAGGTGCTCTCTGTTTAGGGGTCACAGGTGTGCTAGACCCAGTAGTGCAGGGGTTAACAGGACTTGTCCTGATGGTTACTGAGGAGGTTGCCCCACTAGCCCTTTCCACCATGGCTTGGTACTTGGCAGGCTTCATGTGGACAATAGCTGGCTCTATAGGTGCAGGAGGACTCACAGGGGCTGCTATGGGCTTGGCAGCCGAAGTAACAGTGGCATCGGCCATAGTGTTTTTAATCAGTGCCCGTTGTATCTCCTCAGCTATCTTTACAATAGTGGGCTCATCTCCGTAGAGCCACTGAGGCAGTGGTGGCGAGGGGCACCCAGGAGGCCGTCCCTTAACTGGTATAGGGGGCAGAAGATGGCGATTAGCCCAGTCTCTGGAGGGGACAGTGGCAGCCCTAGTAGCGGGGGCCGCAGGGACTGATGGCGGCGATAGCCGCTGCTCACTCACCACTCCGTCGTCTGAAGAAATGACGTCGGTATCGGTGAAGGCATAGGATCCTTCATCTCGGTGGCGGCCAGGCGGTGACGCGCTGAGGGAGCTCTCTGGAGACGCAGGTGAGCTGACGGCCGTAGGCGATCCTCCCTCTGGAGCGAATGGCAGGGGCGAGCCAGCCCTGGAGGACACCGCGGTGGCAGGAGGTGATCCGGCCCAGCTGTCGTCGCTGTCCTCGGGCAGCGGAGTCTGCAAGCAGGTAAGATCCGTCGGCGGGATAGTGCAGGTGGGCTCCGGTGGCGCTGCAGCGAGAGAGGGTTGCACAGCGGTCGCCATCTTGCTCAGCTTTCGCGCGCTTTCCAACGAGGAGGAGGAGGACCCCGGCAGCAAACTCCACCCCCTCGGTCTGCCTAGAGACTGTAAGCTCAGAGAGGAGAATCAGCCAATCAGGAGTGCCTGCAGTAAAGTCTATGGAGGGCTTAGTTTCCCGCGCATCGGCAGCGGTGAAATTAACTCCTTCAGGCCCAGGATGTTGCGCAGCATGAAATTCCAGTGCGGTTGCCCCTAGCAACGAGCAGAAAATGTCCTCCAAACTAGTTGAAAACATAGGGAAATCATCAGGCACACTTGTAAATCCCCTAGTTGGCTTGATAGTGCAATATCTTGACAAAGTCCAACAATATAGTAGAAAATCAAAATGGCACAGAGGTGAAATCCTGTTCGTGACGCCAAAAATTGGGATAACCCCCTGGGGATAGCCTATGGAGTACACTTGTCACGGTGTATGGCTCGAGGGTTTGGTGGCTAGTAGTCTTGACCCCAGGGCTAGTTAACCAATGTAGTTCCCGCTGTATCCTAGTCAAGGCACCCACTACAGAAAGCAATGCCAGGGTTCGGATAAACAACGTTGCTTTTATTGCTGGAACAAGAGTCAGTCCTTTCCTCTGGATGCAACCAGGGTAACTTTAGTAAGTTTAAACAGCTTTAGTGATTGCTGATGCAGAGTGAGAGAGTCTATGCTGAAGCCTTAGGGCTGTAGAGATGCTGAGAGTAGTAGTGCTATCAAGGGATGACATTAGAAGACTTTTAAAAGAGTTTACAGACCTGATCCTGTAGTCTGAGGCTTTAGCTGGAAGGACACGTCTGAGAGATGGCTGGATTCGGATAAGACGCTGCCATGTGCTCTGAGGATCAGGCAATGACGCAGTGGAGCTGACTTGGAAGTCAGTGTAGCTATGGTGGACCGGGGTGACCCTCTAACTTCTAGTTCCACCAGACAATGGGCGCAGACTGTAAGAAGATTGTCCCACTGCAGTAGGTTGCTGACGTGGGGGGATTCCTCCAGCTTACAGGAGGTCTGGATAAGGAGAAGACAGGGCCTCCGGCCTAACAGGATGGCCGAGGTGAAGAAAACAGAGGAGCAGAGATGCTCACTCCTCTGGTGCTCACAGCAGACTCCCAGGTACAGGGGCTGACTGGAGGAAACTGGCTCCCTCTGGCCTGCCATTGGTTGGAATGGTCAGGTGACAGAGGAGTCATAGACCTCACTTTGCATCAGCTAATTGACAGTTGGAGGAACCAATAAATAACATACAGTATGTGGCTTAGGCCTGACATGTAATACACTTCTTAACCACTGGGGGGAAACCTTTATACTTAAAACCTACGAATGCATGGCAAATGTGCATTAAGCACTGTGGTGCAATTATGACAAACCTTCAGCTGTAAGGCAGCTGTTGCAGCATTCAGTGCTGGCCACTGCACTGGGAAACCATGTTCTACAGAGTCTACAAATGAATAACTATAACTCATATGCAGCCCAACAGTCTATTACTTTACAACAAACATCCTGAGATATAATTTATCAAAACTTCCACCACACTGGTCTACATGGGGCAATTTAAACCGGACCTTCACCCTGAATAAGAGCCTATCTTATATGTTTCCCCCCTGTACATACAGATTGCCCACATTAATCTGGACCCTCACCCTGAATAAGAGTCTATCTTATATATTTCCCTCTCCTGTACATACAGATTGCCCACATTAATCCAGACCCTCACCCTGAATAAGAGCCTATCTTATATCCCCCCCTGTACATACAGATTGCTCACATTAATCCGGACCTTCACCCTAAATAAGAGTCTATATTATATGCCCCCCCCCCCCCGTACCTACAGATTGGCCACATTAAAAATCATCCTACCTGCATCTACTGCATTTTTTGAGCCTTTAAACATCCAAGATGGCGGCCCATGGAGGCTGCCTGCAAACAGAGTGTTTTCAACAACAACAACAAGTGTCTTCTGACTGTGCCGCTCTGCATTCTGGGATTGCTGTCCTTTTCCTGACCCCAGCTCTGCTCTGTCTGAGCAAAGCACAGCTATAACCCGCCCCCCTGCATTTTTGCCCCACTCTCCTCTCCTCAGTATGTGATGCTTCTGAGGCAAGATGGCGGCACCTGTATCCTAAAGTCCTGAACAGAGTTGCAGCCCAGCGGGGGAAAGAATAATAAGTGACTAAAAGCTTAAAATCTATTAATTTTAGATGCTGGGGAATATTTTTTTGGCTTTTCATCTGATGATGCTGAAGGTCCGGTATAATGAGCGGTGGGTGTGATGAAAGATGTGTATTGCGGGTGTTAGTGAGTGAAGGCGAGCTTTGTGCCTCTGTGACCTCACGTATCACATTTCCTGTCACCAGCGTCTCCTGCTTCCTGAGGATCACTTTCCATGTGAGCAGCGATCCTCCTGGATAAGCTCCTATTTGTGGGACATTATGTCATCACGCAGGATTATTATTATGTATAGAGATGCAGAGGATTGCCGGAGGACACCAGCATGCTCTCACCCAATACCAGGACATGCTGAAGGATTTACAGCAGACCAACAGCCAAAAATGACTTAACCTGGACCTTCACCATGATTTCATGAAAAGCCCAAACCCTTATAAAACGATCCCCCAGCATCTAAAATTAATATATTTTACGTTTTTCTAGTCACTTACTTATTATTCTTTTCCCCACCGGACTGCAACTCTGTTCAGGACTCTAGGATAGGGGCGCCGCCATCTTGACTCAGTAGCATCACACATACTGAGGAGAGGAGAGCGGGATAAAGTGCAGGGGGTGGGGTTATAGTTGTGCCTTGCACATACAGAGCAGAGCTGGGGTTAGGGAAAGGACAGCAATCCCAGAATGCAGAGCGACACAGTCAGAAGACTGCAGGCTGCTTGTTGCTCCATGAGCCGCCATCTTGGATGTTTAAAGGCTCATAAAATGCAGTAGATGTAGGTAGGATGATTATTAATGTGAGCAATCTGTATGTACAGGGTGTGGGAAACATATAAGATAGACTCTTATTCAGGGTGAAGGTCCGGATTAATGTGGGCAATCTGTATGTACAGGGGGGAGGAACATATAAGATAGGCTCTTATTCAGGGTGAAGGTCCTGATTAATGTGAGCAATCTGTATGTACAGGGTGTGGGACACATATTAGATATGCTCTTATTCAGGGTGAAGGTCCGGATTAATGTGGGCAATCTGTATGTACAGGGTGTGGGAAACATATAAGATAGGCTCTTATTCAGGGTGAAGGTCCGGATTAATGTGGGCAATCTGTATGTACAGGGTGTGGGAAACATATAAGATAGGCTCTTATTCAGAGTGAAGGACCGCTTTAAGGACCTTCCACAGCCCAAAATGCGTTACAGGGTCCCTGCAGCGGGATACCTTGGTCTCAGGGTTTTTGCCTTATCTTTGCTTTTCTTCAGCATATGCGCTATTTTTAATTGGAACATTAAAAGTTATGTTTTAGGAGAAGCTGGATAATCTACTGTTTGTGACCTTAACTCAGGAGGACTGCCGGTTGTGATTCCCCCCCCCCCCCCCCCCCCCCTTTTCCTGGCTTTGTTACGTCGATTGGGTGAGCTAGCTTTTTTCTATTTTTGTGTCTCTGCTGTGCAATATGTGTGTGCCCTCTGCTCCCCCTCCCCAAGTATGTGACCACCACCGGATGGTCTGTGACCGGTGCAACCCTCCACCTCCGGAGCTTGGCTGAAGAAGCAGGTTGGTTACGGGTTCTCCGTCATGGGCCGTGCCTCCTATTCCCCAGGGTGGTCGTAGATGGGTTGTATGTGTGTGTTTTCTTTCCTTGTCTGTGACTCTGCCCTCCTGCTCCCGGTCTGTGACCCCACCTGCCTTTTCCTTGGCTGAGTTTTTGGGTTTCTAGAATATAGGAATCCCAACAGCAACAAGACGCCTTATATCTGTGAGGCAGCTTTGCTCAATCTGTACTTGTTGGGCTTCGGGATTTGTGTTCCGTGTCTGGCTCCTGCTTTTCCCGTGTACGCGGTCTTGACTGTGCTAGCGTTCCATACGCCTTCAGCTGACACCAACCCACCCACACTCCCAAATAATGGAGCCAACAACCACTTCTTCGGAATTGATGGAATTTTAATCGGCCACAGCCTCAACATAAAAAAACAATAACAAATAACAATTAACAATGCACTCCCGATCTCCCCGATCCAGGTCTGAGATTCCACCATAACTACCAACAGGAGGGGAGGGGAGGCGGCCCGAAGGCTCAACTATCTCCGGAATCTGAAAACAGAAGCCGATTCGTGAGCCCGGCCCCATCTCTCCTAGGCCTGGTAGCTCAACGGGGCAAACTGCCAAGATCCACCTTACCCCCTTTCTTTTGTCCCTCCCCTCCCCTTAAACTCAGTCACCTATCCACCTGGCCCGTTTCCGCCGAAACAGCCGCTTCCTTGTAACCTACCCCCACTTTCCGTGCCATCTCAGACCCGAACCGAGCAGAGGAGACCGCCAAAGCTGGACGGAGCTGAAACTTTAGCGCCGCCCAGGCCGCCACCTCTCCAATGCCAATTCGATCCGCTCCTTAAAGTGGACCAACACCCACGGGTGATCGGCCCGGGAATCTATAAGATTCCCGGGCCGATCACCCCCCACCCCGCGGGACATCCGAGATCGGGATGTCCCGCGGGGTGTAACCCCCCCAAAACCCCCGAAAAACCCTACCTGATCTTCGGCGGCGGCCGGCCGCCGCCGCCTCCCTCGCGCCCCTGCAGGCGTGCGCGCCCCCCGCGCCGGCCGTCTGCGAATGGCCGGCGCAGGCGCGCGCGCGTCAAAAGGGACGCGCGGGAGGCGGCGGCGGCGGCAGCCGCTTAGACGTCCTTGTACGTTGGCGCTGGGAGCGCGGAGAGGTGAGTTTTTCGGGGGGTTGGGGGGGGTTTCACACAGCGGGGCACCCCGATCGGGGGTGCCCCATCGAAGTGGACCAAGACCCAGGATAGTCAAAATCCTGGGTGTTGGTCCACTTTAAGGAGGAGATTAAACAGATCGATCCCCAACCCGTTTAGATGTACCCCATCGGCCCTATAGAAACCCCTAATACCTTCCACCTCCACGTGGCGCGCACTCAGCCCTCCATTTAGCCTAACGAACCAGGCAATCGCCTTATTCACCTTAATACGTACCCGGTCGATAGCCCTTGGATCCCTCGCATGCCTCCACTCGAAACGTGGAACTCTCTCGGACCAAATCAAAACCACCCCGGGAAATTCCCCTAGAAAAAACAGTAAGTCCCTGGTGATCGACTTGATCAGCTGCCTCATCGGCACCTGGCCCAAATCGTCCCCCCCCCCCGCGCGTGACACACCAACACCCCTGGAGGACCCCGCTTCATGCAGACTTCAAGACGCGCTCTCTCATATCCCGCCACTTCAATCCCCTGACGCCGGCCCACACCAGCTTCGCTCGATCCCCCGAAATGCCGAGCTGTTCGCTGCTCCTTCTCAATGCCGCTCTCTGCGCCGCCCAAAAAGCAAATGAATGGCCGACCACCAGCACTGAGCACGCCGAGTCTAAAAGAAAATAACATTAATAACGGTACCAACACTTCCCCCACCATGCCGTTACACCTGCTCAATTCTCCCTGGATGAATATATGACATAAACCTTTTTGACTCCCATCTTCCCAGCTTTTTTACCAGGTCCACCGGCAAACCCAATCTGGCTGCTTCCGTCGCCGTTCCTATGCGAAACAAGTGAGTGCCATACTCCTTGCTAGACAGCCCCATCACCGCTAAGCATTTCCGAAACACTGACAAAAACTGGAAGTGCGACAAAAAAAGCCCCATCCTGGTGCAAAAACAATGGCCCCGCGTAAGTGGCCTAACACCCAAAAAGCCCCTTAGTGCGAGAACCGGGCATGAAACATTCGGACCCAGCTGACCCAAAAAATTCTAACCCCTCTACCTTCCTGGTCAGTCTTTGACACGCGAATCCGAATCCAAACCCCTTCCCCTGCAAAAAACACATCATCCACCTGAAGGCCACCTGGCTCCCGCTTATTCCGGCTAACTAACTCCCCCACCCGTAACGCCCCGAAAAACTCCACAGAAAATGCCGCTTGGCAAAGCCGTACCTCAAATTCCGATGAACAAACCTGAGTAAGCCGACCCATGACCCCCTGTAAAATCTCCCAGGAGACCGGACGCCTCCTATCCACTGTCTTATGCTCTCTGCGCCACCCTTTCAGCGCCTGCCTTACCCAAAACATTTTTGTGAAATCTTTCCACCCCGCCAACTTACACAAAGAAGCAAGGGCCGCCAGCTTTATGTCTATTACAGCCGGGGACTCTCCCCCTGCTAATAGCTCCCCCACATACCAGAAGAACAGGTCCTGCCTCTCTCCCTCTGCGAGCGGAACACCAAACTCTCTTTCCAGCTCGAGCCAGCGCCTCCACACCTTCGAGTAGCCCCCCCACATAGAAGGCGCAACCGACCTCTGAATCAGCTCGAACCACCGGCTCAAACGATCTCCCTCAACCACTCCGGGCACACTTCGCCGACCGCGCTCACCTTGGGCGCCAAGCTCCGAAACCGATCCCACTGCAAACGAGAGAGAGCATCAGCCACCCCGTTCTCAACCCCCGGCACGTGAACTGCCCTAAACCATATGTTACACCGCAGACATGTCAGTACCAACTTGCGCAACAATACGACGACCGGGGGGGGCGATGACGTTTCAGAATTAACCGCCGCTACTACCGCCGTGTTGTCTGAACGGAAACACACTGCCTTAAAGACTCCCCCCACAAGACCATCGCTACCACCAGCGGGAACAACTCCAAAAAGGCCAGCTTCCTGATCAGCTCTGACTCCGCCCACCTCCTCGCCCATGAACCAGCACACCACCTCCCCTTCAAATAGGCCCTGAAACCTGCCGAACCTGCCACATCCGTAAATAGCTCCACCTCGTCGTTCGATCTGATGGGATCCAACCAGTACCCCAGCCCGTTAAACGACTTCAGAAAGAAAACCCACATCCTCACATCCTCCTTCATCTCTGCCGTGAGCCGAATAAAGTGATGCGGCTCCCTGATCCCAACTGTCGCCAACGACAACCGCCGCATAAAAACCCGTCCCATCGGCAAAACCCTGCAGGCGAAATTCAGCTTGCCCAGTACTGACTGGACCTGCTTCAGCCGAATCTTCCTAAGCCCAATGATCCCTTCCAGCCCCGCTTCCAGATCCCGCACCTTATCCGGCGGCAACCTGCAAACCCCTTCCACCGTGTCGATCTCGATCCCGAGAAACTTGAGGGATGTCGCCAGGCCCTCAGTTTTTCTGTGCGCCACCGGAACTCCGAACCCCCGAAACACCTTAAGCATGCATGCCAGGATGAGCTCGCACTCCCTCAATTCCGCTGCCCCCACACAGAGAAAATCATCCAAGTAATGCGTTATGCACGCCCCCCCGGTCTTCTCCTTCACCACCCACTCCAAAACGAGCTGAAGGCCTCGAAGTATGAGCATGAGATTGAACATCCCATCGGGAGACAGCGATCCACATAATACCCCCCTCAAATAAACACCCCAATAAGTACACACTCTCCGGGTGCACTGGCAGCAACCTAAACGCCGCCTCAATATCTGTTTTGGCCATAAGCGCCCCCGATCCTGCTTCCCGCACCATTGCCAATGCAAAGTTGAATGACGTGTACGCCACCGACGACAACTCCCGATCAATGCCATCGTTGACCGATCCCCCTTTTGGAAAGGACAAGTGGTGAATCAGGCGAAACTTCCCCTTTTCCTTTTTCGGCACTACATCCAATGGGGACACCACCAATCCCTCCACAGGGGGCCCCGACATCCGCCCCAATGACACTTCTTTTTCCAGCTTCTGCCTCACCACATCCGGGTGTAGCCGGGCTGACTTAAAATTTTTTACCACCCCCCTTTCCACGGGGGGTGCCTGACATGGGATCCTAAAACCCTCCCTAAAACCCTCTGCCAGCAACTGTGCGCCCCCCCGATCCGGATATTTATTTAGCCACGGGAGCATCGCTTCTCCTTTCACCGGCGTTATCCTTCTTTGCAGAACCTTCCGGGAACCTACTGAACCCCCCCCCCCGTCCTTTCCTGAAACAGCGCCCAACGGAGTGATTACCCCCGCAGGCTGAGCATTCGTGCCGGAATTTACATCCTGTACCGAATTTACACTGGGAATCATTAAATGCCCAGCACACTCCTCTCCTTGCTGCCTCTGCCACCCCTGGAGTGGACGGGGGTGGCGCCCCCCTGAAAGGGCGACGAGCTGGCCGCAGCAGAATACACCCCCCCCGAGAGTTCATAACTCGCAGCCACAGCCCGATGTCCCTATGGTCCCAACCTAGCTCGGCACACACCGACATCCGCTGCCGGCATTGCTCGTCATACCTCAGCCACGCCACCCCCCCATAAACCCGGTGTGCCTCCCATATGTTGTCTAGGTAACAGAACAGGGGAGAACAATTCTCTGGGTTCTTTTCTCCCACTACACTCGCCAAGATCGCAACGTCCTCGGGATCAACCTAAAAGCCCTCCTGTCCTCGTCCTCTTCCTTAAGGTGCTCCCTATCCCTCCCCCATCTATCAGCTCTGAAACGTTCCAGAGGAAGCAGCGTAAAAATATCTACATACTCCCGCCTCCAAATCTTTTCCTTAACTTCCGGCTTCAGGTGGCCCCCCAACGGGCCCTCAAAGAAAATATGCCCTTTAGCCTGATCCGAAACTGATGCCCCCCTTTTTCCCACCTCTGGGCCAGGTCCCTTATCCACCCCCACATCCCGATCCGCCGGCGCTACCCCTGGCTCAACCACCGCCGGTCTACAACCTCCGACCATCTCCCTAGGCACTCCCCCCCCTTGCCGACGCCGGGTCCCACACCCCCCTCGGGTCCACCACCGACTCTGACCCCGTAGCCTCCCATCTATCCAGTAACTGTCGCATTCCGGTTATGAAACCCCTCAAACCGCCGGAGCCCCCCCCCCCCCCGCGAGCCCCTCAAACCCAGAGTGAGAAACGTTGTTAGATACGCCGATTTGAAGAGGCTCACCTTGATGGATGGCCGCGCCAGACGCCACAAGCCTGGCCGACTCAGCGCGGGCCTCTCCGATCCAATGGCCTGATGCCCCGACCGCCATTCCGCTCCGGATCCCCTCCTGATCGGACATCGCCTGCTGGGAAAAAAGAATAGGCGAGGAGCCTGTCCGTTCCAAGCAACCCACCCCCCCCGCGAGCTGGGGCGCAGCGCTGGATCATCAGGGATGCGGGGAGCGCTTAAAGGGGTGGACGCCGACCGTGCTAGGCCTGGGAGCGGCGACGCCAGCTCAAACGGCCATGCCTGCAGCTGATTGGGGGGAGGGGTTGACGAACCCCCCCCCCGGCCCTAACAACGCCCCCGAAAGTGGATGGGGTGGTCGCGAGCGGGTCGCACGAGTGGGGGGGTGGGGGGAATGGAGAACGAGCAGGCTTAGTATGCAGGGCATCCCACACCGGGGTGCCCGAGGGGGCTGGGGAGTGTGCCACTTGAGGGGCCCCACACGCATCATTCCAGGCGCTGGGGGCCCCTGTACCGTCAGTTAAGGGGGCCCGGCCAGCGTCCCCTTTGTCCCACCCTGGGCGCTGAAATAGGAGCCCCGGTGGCGTCAATAAAAGACGCCCGGGGCTCCTGTACTTAATGTAAAGGGGGCCCGACCAGCATCCAGGAGGACGCTGGGGCCCCCCCTCCTTGACCCCCCCTCGTATGCTGGATTAGGAGCCACGGAGGTGTCATAAAAAACGCCTGGGGCTCCTGTACTTGAAACAGAGGGAGCCCGGCCAGCGTCCCTGAGGATGCCGGGGGCTCCCCCCTACTGTCCCCCCCCTTCTTTGTATTTGGAGCCCTCGCAGCGTCAGCAGAGACGCCCGGGGCTCCAGCACTAGAGCAGGCGGCCAGCACGATGCCGCCTGCTCGCATCTCTGAGCCGGTAGGGGCAGAGCTCCGCCCCCCACCTCCCCCTCGCTGCTCAGGAGGGGGGGGAGCCTCTCCCCGCAGCCCAGCGCCGGTCTGCGAGGAGGAAGCCAGCAGCGATGGCGGCGGCCTCGGGACCCGACTCGCGCGGCCACCTCTGGATCGTGGCCGCACCGCAACAGGTGGGTGACCCTCGGCCGGGGGGGAGGGCGCCCCTCGTGGAAGCAGGGGCCGGGGGACAATCGCGGGCCCCCGCAACCCGGCGGGAGGGGCCCACACCCGCCGGCAAAGAGGGCCCGGCAAGCCAGGCTGAAGAGCCGGACATTAAAGGGAGGCTCCCCCGCCGCATAGTGCGGCGGGGTGGAGAGGGGTTGAGGCGGGTGACTGCGAGGGGCTGAGGCGGGCGAGGGGCTGAGGGGGCCGGAGACAACAAACTCCTTACCCAGTCCTTGCCCCGCTGCTCCACCTCCCGGCGCAGTAACGACATCAGTGCCTCCATGCTTGGGGTCTGGACGGGCGTCAGTACTGACCGCACGTTCCAGCGAAGAGATCGGAGGCCAAAGAGGAAGAGGAGGGGGGAACCAGCCCCTTTATACTCCACCCTCCCCTTCCCCTGAGGTCACTTCCCCCGATCTCTTCCCCCAATCCCATGGCTGGTCAGTTTCCAGCAGGAAGCGCAGGCCAGTCATGGGGCTGCCGGCCTTAAAGGGCCGGCGCCCTTCTATCTGCTGTGCAGTTTGTGTCTTCTTACCTGTCTGCCTCCTGTTCACAAGTCCGACCTCTGACCATCCAACTTGGATGAAAAAGTAAGCCGCGTACGGGTGTGGGCTCCCCTGGAAACAGCGAAGCCGCGACAGAGGAAAGCGACACTGACACAATGGGGTATCAAACACACTCCCAAAAACAATTGTAGTAAACAATAAATCCGGTTACATACACTCAGCCTCCGCTGATAACCCCTGTGCTGCGCAACAGTATGGCCCCTATTAGATATTGAGGAAAGTTCCTATAATTTACCTACTGGCGGGTGCACCATACCTGTTATTACCCTATTGCAGATGCGAATAATTGAGTGAGACTATAGAATCCTGGTAGCAAACATGTAAAGCGCTTTTAGCCAGAGCTGTAGCTCGCTTCTTTTGCGCCCGAGGCAAGCCCAGAAAATCGCGCCCCCTGCAAAAAAAAGAAAATTTTATATATTTCTTTTTGTTATGTTTCTTGGCTGAACTATTGCGATAAGTAACTGGAGCTCATGCACCAAAGCTTCATGCGCCATTGGACTGGGATCTAAGGTAAGCGTAGAGGGCGACCTGGGGGTTTCACACAGTGGGGCATCCCGATTTTGGGTACCCCGGGGGGAGGGAATCGATCGATTAGGGTTACCCGCTAACCTTAACCCTAGGACAGAAAGTACACCTAAACATCCTTAAAAACACACATATAATACATATCAATAAAAAAGAAAATACTTTTATCTGTGCACAGAACTACCAGCGCCATGCTAGAGGGACAGCGGGGATGCAGCCGCGGCGCGCACATGCGCTGTTGGACTGGGATGTAAGGTAAGTGTAGAGGGCGACCTGGGGGTTTCACACAGCGGGGCATCCCGAACACCGACCAGATCCCTCCCCGTGGGATACTCGATACTGGCTCACACACCGTCCTTCTCTGTTCCTTTCAAGATGGAAGTCTCTCTCCTTCCTGCTTCCTCGCAGCCCAAAAAAAAAGTCTTTTCTTTTTGCAAAAGAGGGCCTTATTCATGAAGGGATAGCGTCAGGTAGCGCCTGTACAGCGACAGGTAGCGGCAGGTGAACGCCGGACACGGCAGCAGTTACACATTTATCAAGCAGATTCTGTTGAGCGACTGGGATAACGCCATGTAGCGTCCGATTCATCATTATCCCAGCCTCAGCGTACAGCGCCGGCGTTCAGCCTTCCAGAGCGCCGGGTGTTACCTCTCGCTACCTGTCGCTCTCCCATACATTTCAATGGACGTTCTTTTATTTCTCTTTAAACAGGGGGTTTTTATTTTTTTTATTTTTTTATTATTCTCAAATAATGTTGTGACCTCTCCTGGCCTAATAAAAGCCATTTTTGAAAATATTTTTCATGTTTTATATATTTATGCAGAATTGACATTACAGGTCTGCCATTAAAGTGTTCATGTTACAATGTAATAACAATGTAATTCCATATGTTTTCACTTTGTTACTGGTGGATACATACTGAAATACAGACTTTAATCACACAGCCTCCGGCGCTACAGCGAAGCATTTTTGAGCACCCGAGGTGTGTGAGGCTGTTTTTTTGATGAATATGTTGTGAGTCGGTCGCACTGACCAGTCGCTAACATTCGCTCCCGTACAGCGCAGTACTGGTTATATAGGGACTCCCCACAATGTATTCATCATTGCTGCACAGCGAAGCTTTTTTGAGCGCCGACGGTGTGTAAGGCTGTTTTTTTGATGAATATGGTGGAGTCGGTCGCACTAACCAGTCGCTACTATTCGCTCCCACACAGCGCTGTACTGCTCATATAGCGACTCCCCACAATGTATTCATCAATGCTGCACAGCGACTGAACTAGCGACCCACGGCCGAGCACAGCCACTACTAGCGGCCGCTCTGAAATGCCTGCTACAGACGCTCATCTGTCGCTACCTGCCGCTAATAATGAATCAGCCTGTAAGTCTTTTCCTTTTGCAAGTCCCAGCAGTAACTAGGCTGCGTGGGGGAAACAGCGGCCTCTTGTGGCCAAACAACAAAACAACAGTATTCATGTAATGACATCTGTTTTACCCTCTTACAGAAATGCAGGTTGGTTATGTCTCTGCCTAGAGTGTCAGACCTTCTGAGCCCTGGGTTCTCTGTGTTGGTTGCTCACTTGCCACTCTGATGGCATAGAGGCGTTGTATTTGTGTGCCTATATTTAAACAGAGTCGCAAGCCAGTATGTGGAGAGCCCTATGTTAGGCTTAATATGGGGGGGGGGGGGGTAAAGAGACCAAAAAAACCTCTACTTAGGTAAAGGAAGAGAGGAGCTTTCCTAGAACGGAAAGTATTTGCACAGTACCCAATACAAGGACAGATAACATTACCCATCAATCCTTGCAGTAGGCGGAGCTATGCAAATCATCTCTTTATGTCTCTGTGCCATCCAAGGCCCTTAGAAACGCTAAGGGTGCAATGCCAAGGATCATCCAACTAGTGGACACGTGTTTCGAGCTTTGGGCTCTCATCAGCACTAGGGCAGATGTTTCTGGCTGTATGGGGGGGGGGGGGTTAGACTAGGTGAGTACCAAAACATAGTCACAAGCCAGTATGTGAAGAGACCCATGTTAGGCTTAATATAAGGGGGCTAAAGAGACCAAAAAAAACCCATGTACTGCATATGACAACAATCTCCCATTAAAGTGGCCCTGGGGCACCCCGATTCAGGATGCCCCGCTGTGTGGAACCCCCCAGGTGGCCCAGTAAAACTCACCTTTCCACAGTACTACAGCACAGGTGTGGGGTCTCCACCAATCAGCGCTCGCTGCAATATTGACTACGACTCGGTTATGGGCCAAGTCTAGCCGGAGCGAGCCATGAGGAGCCGAGTGTTGGCGGCCGGATCACTGCTATGCTCTATGAGTGTGTGCGTGCAACAGCCACTCACAAAGGCATGGCGCGGGGGCCCTGCTAAAGGTGTCGGCCACGGAGGCCACGGCTTGTGTATGTGCCATTGGATCGGGGGAAAAGGCCATTTTTTTAGAGGATTTGGGATGCCGCAGGGGGAGGGAATCAGGTGGCCCAAGAATCTTATAGATTCCAGGTCCATCGGTAGTGGGTTTTGATCCACTTTAAAGTGGACCAAAACCCAGGTTTTTGACTATCCTGGGTTTTGGTCCTTTCCCCCCAGGGTAACCCGATCACCGATGCCAACTCACCTCTTCCCAGTCCTACGGCACATGTGCGGCCGCCAATCAGTGCGCTCGGAGCCATTCACAAATGTCCGGCGCGGGCTCGCGGCCTGCTAGGGGGATTGTGGGGATGCGGCACGGCTCGCGCATGCGCCGTTGGATCGGGAAACAAGGTAAGAGAATGGGGCTACCTGGGGGGTTTCGCACGATTTTGGATGCCCCAGGGGGAGGGAATCTATAAGATTCCCGGGCCAATCTGCATGGGTTTTGGTACACTTTAAAGTGGCACAAAACCCTTTTCCTCCCCCCCCTCGCCCTGGGGCCACCCTCCCCACCTGATTACCTCGACCACCTTCCCTGTAGACTGTGAAGAGCTCCTGTCCACAGCCTATCTGAATGGCTGGGTGCGGGAGCGTGCCACAGCTACAGGAAAGCCGGGGATGAAGGCCACTGGTAAAAACCACAATGTGAATGCCACCGGGAAAGGTAGGTTTACTGGCATCCGAGGGGTTTCAACATTTTGAATGCCCCTGGGATCCAGCTGCTTTTAAAGTGGACCAAAACCCAGGATTTTGACTATCCTGGGTATTGGTCCACTCCCCTGTGGCACCCTGATCGGGGATGCCCCGCTGTGTGAAACCCCCCAGAGATCGCGCATTAACTCACCTCATCCCGGGCCTACCGTGGCCGCTCGTCCAATCAGTGCGCTCGGAGCAGCTGAGCTATGTACGTCTGAGCGACGTCTTAACTCAGCGGCTCAGAGCACGCTGGCGGCAGCATCTTGCGCTTCCCTCTAACAGGGAGCGCACACGTGCCGGGCATTCACAAATAGCCGGCGCAGGCATGCATCCTGCTAAAGGCCCGCGCATGCGCCGTTGGACCGGGATTAAAGTGGACCATCACCCTCGGGTGATCGGCCCGGGAATCTATAAGATTCCCGGGCCGATCACCTACCTCCCCGCGGGACATCCGAGATCGGGATGTCCCGCGGGGTGAAACCCCCCCAAAACCCCAAACCCCCTTACCTTAGTCTCGGCGGCGGCCGGCCGCCGCCGCCTCCCTCGCGCCCCTCTAGGCGTGCGCGCCCCCGCGCCGGCCGTCTGTGAATGGCCGGCGCGGGGGCACGCGCGTCAAAAGGGACGCGCGGGAGGCGGTGGCAGAGGAGCCACGGACAAGCGGCTGTCAAATCGCTTGTCCGTCGGCGCTGGGAGCGGGGAGAGGTGAGGTTTTCTTGGGGTTCGGGGGGGGTTAACACAGCGGGGCACCCCGATCGGGGGTGCCCCACCGAAGTGGACCAAGACCCAGGATAGTCAAAATCCTGGGTGTTGGTCCACTTTAAGGTGAGTGTTGCGGGTGACCTGGGGGGTTTCACATGATTTTTGGATGCCCCAGGGGGGAGGGAATCTACAAGATTCCCAAGCCAATCTGCATGGGTTTTGGTCCACTTTAAAGTGGCACTAAACCCTTTTGCTCTCCCCCTTGCCCTGGGGCCACCCTCCCCACCCTCCACACCTGAGTACCTCTGCCACCTTCCCTGTAGACTGTGAAGAGCTCCTGCTCCCCACCCTATCTGAATAGTGGGGCACGGTAGTGTGCCACAGCTACAGGGAAGCCGGGAATGTAGGCCAATGGAAAAGACAGCACCATGGATGCCACCAGGAAAGGTAAGTTTACTGGCAGTTGAGGGGTTTCACGATTTTGAAGGGCAGGCTAGCGCCAGGCCCTGGAAACATGGCGGTCGGGGGGGGGGGGGGGGGGTTGAGCTGCTTTTAAAAGGAGGAAAAAATGATTCTTCTTGATTGATTGATGAACTTTTTTAATATGCAATATATATATATTTATATCAGGGGCATTGCTAAGGGGGCCCCGGGTTCAGCAGGTCAGGGGGGCGCCAAAGGGGGGCCTGAGCACAGCTGGGGGCGCCATTTCGAATCTTTGCCCTGGGGGCCCGAAAGCCGTGCTACTCCTCTGATATATATATAGTCCTGGAGTTAGGCAGAGCTCTAGGCTGAGTGTAAGCCCAGCGGCCCAATCTTCTCGTCACATTGACTCGAATCCTGACACGTAACAAATGGCTTACCTCCTCCCCCCACTTGCTTTTCAAAGAATATAGAACGTGACCCGCGGATCTAATCCCCGTCCCATGACTGACAGGAGCATACGGGCAGCTGGCAGCTGTCTCAGCCAATAGGACGAGCCGGAGGGACAGGGCCCGGGGATCCGGTCTATGCACAGGATATAATGTGATCGTCTCACTCGTGACATCCGCGAGGTTAATGGCGTCTCGGAGGCCTATTTATAACGACGGCTGAAGTCATTGTTTCCTATGGCCCGGCTTTGTTTTGATGCTAAATTTAGCGCAGGCTATTTATAGATTGACTAGTAAAAGTTATGATATAAATATTGCAATATTAAATTGGCTTTAAAGAGGACCAACACATATGAGTTTCACTTTCCTGTGTGTTGTTCCCTCATGTGGCGGCATCCCGAATTGGCATCCCTCCCAAGTGTCCCTGATTTGGAGGGACTGTCCCTCTTTTGAGTCCATGTCCCCTGTCCTAGTTGTTCTCCTATGTCCCTCTTTGAGGTGTAACATGCAGATCTGCAGCAATAAATATTTAAATAGCTTATTCAAAGTGTTTCTATTGTTGTAACTGTTATACCCTACCTTTTATACATCCCTACCTCTAGGGCATAACTGCCCCAAACATAACTGTGGTTGCATAAGTGTAACAAAAAGACGTGGTCAGAATTAGCCAAATTCAACTCATGTTGAATTGTAGTCAGTAGGCGTCTGCCATCATTTGAAGTGATTATGATTCACACTATATAAAGTACAGCTGCTCTAGAAGGATTTTCCTGACATTTTCTTGGTTGCATTTTACAGCAAAAGCCACGGTTTCGTAAAAAGCTCACAGCACATCAAAGGGATCTAGTCGGTGAAAGGAATGGAAGCAATGGATACACCATGGAACACAAGCTGATTACCAAGACATTACCAAGAACTAGCTGTCCTAGTTGTTCTCATTTGTCCCTCTTTGAGGTGTAACATGCAGATCTGCAGCAATAAATGATTCATTTGCCTGTCCAAAGTGTTTCTATTGTTTTCAGGGATTTATAAAATGAGGGTCCTAGACCAACCCCCTAATGCCCCCTGTATCAGCCGCACACTAGTGATTATCTCAATATATCATTAAATCAAATAACTCTTAAAAAATTATTTCAAATTTATTTAGTAGGACTCACAAAATACACACCAACAATACATACAAGACTAGTTAAAATACATGAAAACACACACACAGGAGAGAGGTATACCCCACAACTGGCTCTCTTATATATTATAATTCATCGAGGATTGTTACTACATCTACAATTGGGGCCTCTGGAGATAATGACAAAATGAATTAATACGTGCTATACTATGTGAAAAGTGCTACCTATTAATGAAAAAACTACAAAACTCTACATTACCAAAAATTACTATATATGTCAATCAGAACACTATACAACCTTAAAAGCTTTAAAAAAATTTTCATATAGTGCAGAATATCACATCTACTGTGGTGTAAAAACTAAAGTGCTTTGTGCAGAAACATAATCCATAAAGTTCTATTGCAACAGCCCCAAATAGATCACAGATAATACAATTCCAATAGTTCAAACAGAATTCCTATTTACATCACCATTTATTTCGGCCTCCGGGGTCCCTCCTCCAACAGCTCGCCACCGACGCGTTGCGTGGCTCTACGCCACTTCGCCAGGGTGTAAATAAATTTGAAATAATTTTTTAAGAGTTATTTGATTTAATGATATATTGAGATAATCACTAGTGTGCGGCTGATACAGGGGGCATTAGGGGGTTGGTCTAGGACCCTCATTTTATAAATCTCTATAAGTTGTTGTTTCCCCATTTTGCCAGCACCTTATAGTGTAATATGTGTTGGGTTGTGCACATCCACAATATCCACCTTTAGCGCAGTTTCTATTGTTTTCACTCTTACATCTCCTATGCATCCCTCAATGAGGGGGCGTGGCCTAATTTAACCAATGTCCCTCCTTCCCACCCTGAAAAGTTGGTAGGTATGCGAATTGGGACACCCCGCTGTGTGTATTCCGTCAGGTCGCCCGATCAACTCACCTTCCAGTAGCTCCCACAGCGCAGGCTCGAGCTGAAAGCGAGTGTGCTGATTGGCTGAGCGTCCCGCTTTCTGCTCAAGCCGAACGGCGCCAAAGGGAGCCGAGTGCACCGCCATCCGCATCCCCCACTCACCTTGCAGCTGAGGCATGCCCGTGCCGCCCATGTAAGTGTATGGGGCAACCCTCAGCTGTTGAGAAGGGGTGTTTGGAGATACTACACCTTCTAGCTTAGTCTGTGGCTGGAGTGACTTTTGCTGGGTTATTGCAGTTTACATTTCTAACAGTAGATGGTGCTGTCACATATATCTATGTGAGGTTTCTATTGTGCATGCTCTACAGCAGTGGTCCCCAACCCCCGGGCCGCGGACCGCTACTGGTCCGTGGTTCAAATGGTACCGGGCCCTTTAGAGAATGAGCCCAATAGTGACAGCCGGCAGCAGCTTGCGTTGCGGGAGAAAAGGGGGCGGGGTTTAGCTCACTCTTCTCTCACACTCTACCAATAGAGCAACGGTTTGACGGGCTACCCAATTGGTGTAGGTATGGGAGCTGGTGTCCCCGCCCCCCGGCCCGGTGCTGCGAGTAGAGGGAGAAGCAGGTTTGTATGCACCCGCTCATCGCTGTGTCTGCTTCCCCCGCACAGGTTCTTGGCACCATCGAAGGCATGCTGGAGAAACTGGAGCTGGACGATGAAGGAAGGAGAGGGTCGCCATTGCTGCTACCGCCACTTCCTGGGGGGCTCCTCTCACCCCTCTTGCCTGTATGGGCCCTCCCGAGCTCACTGCTGTGCTGCATCCCCACCATGGCCAGCTGACAGCCCTGCCCCAGCCGCCTGTCTCCAGGTGATGTGGAAATACTACTCCCAGCATGCTCTGCCACCACGAGGCATTCACAGGCTGCAGACCTGGGCAGCAAGGCATGCTGGGACATGTAGTCCCACTGTATATAGAACTAACTATACCATGTCTCTTCAGATAAATATATATATATATATATATATATATATATATATATATAGCGCCACTGCAACCTTTCTGTAATGGGGAGCCCTGCTCAGAGTGAGAGCTCTCAGCTGGACTGTCCTAATTTCTTCCATCTTTCTTGGCCATTATTCTCTACCTTGGTTTTCCATATCTCCAGCATTTTTCCTCCTTCTTGCCTTTATCGCGTCTCTTTCTCTTTCCAAATGCCTCTTTATTAATCTATTTCCACATTCCCTCGATTTTGCTCTAATTTCAGCATTACCTCCTTTCCATTTTTCCATATATTTCTCTTCTTTTTTTCACTTTACTTCCTTCTTTTCCTCCTTCCTTCTTTCCCTCCCTCCTTCTTTCCTCTTTCTCTCCCTTTTCCCCCTCTGTTGCTTTCCCCCCTTCTTTCCCCCTCTGTTGCTTTCCCCCCTCTTTTTGCTCCTTCCATCTCTCTGTTTTCCATACTCTATTTTTGTTGTCAGTCTCTCCATCTATCTTATTCATATTTCCCTCTGGTTTCTGCGTTCTATATGTCGCTTTCCCCATAACAATATTAACAATCAATGCCGCCGCATCACCCCCAGCCCCGCCCCCAGTCAGCCCCCCCCTCCTCCCAGTGCCCCACCGGGCCGCGGTAAAATTACCAAATCCTGAACCGGTCCACGGTGAAAAAAAGGTTGGGGACCACTGCTCTACACTACAGTACCCGGACTTTGCGGTTTGGGTTCACCCAACACTAATCATGCCTATGGAGCAGATTACTGTCTATAACACAGCATGTATAGCATATCTTGAAGGTCCTGCCAAACATTCATGCATTTTTTGACTCTAATAGTTGAATGGAATAGGGATGGAATATTATATAATGAGATTCATACCTCCCAAGTGTCCCTAATTTGGAGGGACTGTCCTTATTTGGAGGCAGTGTCCCCCTGTCCCTTGTTGTTCTCCTTTGTCTGTCTTTGAGGTGTAACATGCAGATCTGCAGCACTAAATGGTTCATTTGCCTATTCACAGTGTTTCTATTGTTGTAACTGTTACATCCTATCTCCTATACATCAATCAATGAGGGGGTGTGGCTTAATTTACATATTGTCCCTATTTACCATTCTGAAAAGTTGGGAGGTATGGAGATTGTATCCCTGGAGAAGCAGCCATGGCTTAGGGGTTCAGGGACAGATCTTGTGACCAGAGGGTTGCAGGTTCAATTCCTGGAAATATGCCTATGTGTGCACAAACATACAATGCCCATATATGCATAAAATACCTAAAAAATATATAAAAATATAATGAATTATTGCCCAATAACAGCACAAAGTAGCATTTCAAGAACCACAAGACATTTCCACCACATACAGGATGAAAATAGTGTCAGGAAACAGAGGGGATGCCAGATAAGATGAGGAATAAAACCAAGCAGACCAAGACAGTGCTGACACTTCATACAAGAGCCAAAGAGAGGTGAGTACAAAGCCCGACACTGCACCTACATTACTGTCAGCAATGTTATCATTTCACTACAGAAGGGAGCAAGAGCTTACACTCTATTAGGGTATAAGGGAGGATACAGAAGGAGAGGAGCTTACACTCTATTAGGGTATAAGGGAGGATACAGAAGGAGAAGAGCTTACACTCTATTAGGGTATAAGGGAGGATACAGAAGGAGAAGAGCTTACAATCTATTTGGGTATAAGGGAGGATACAGAAGGAGAAGAGCTTACAATCTATTAGGGTATAAGGGAGGATACAGAAGGAGAAGAGCTTACAATCTATTAGGGTATAAGGGAGGATACAGAAGGAGAAGAGCTTACAATCTATTATGGTATAAGGGAGGATACAGGAGGAGAAGAGCTTACAATCTATTAGGGTATAAGGGAGGATACAGGAGGAGAAGAGCTTACAATCTATTATGGTATAAGGGAGGATACAGAAGGAGAAGAGCTTACAATCTATTAGGGTATAAGGGAGGATACAGAAGGAGAAGGTCTGTGTGTGTTGCACTTTATAAAGTGGAAAATAAGGTATTTTAAGTGAAAAAGTATGGTAAAAACTTACATTTTAGACCACACCCATGTACTTATGTATTTTTTTTACCCCAATAGATCTTGTTTTTGTTTTAGCAGTACTGTTGGTCAATGTGGATGGGGTTTGGGCTCTTCTATATAATACATTGGGAGCTGCTTCATGTGACAGCACCAGGGGCCCTTCTCTTAGATTTTTGGGCTTGTGCATGGTGTATGTGCAGGGGTGCAGCAACTGGGATGCCCCCCTTCCCCATCTGTGCTGTGTAAAGTGTAGACCTCTAGCGGACCAAAGCTGGAGCTATTTATCATTGTTATTATTATTGTTTATTTATATAACACCATCATCTTCCGTAGCGCTGTACAAAGTAGTAATTACAGACAGGGTAGAAACATACAGTACATAGACTATGCAGTGTTATAGAATTTACAATGAATATTCTGAATACAGAATACAATAGGAGAGAGAGCCCCGCCCCCGAGGAGCTTACAGTCTAAAGGAGCTATGAACATCATTGAGGATTATTTTCATTGTCCATAGTCATATAAGACATGGTCATTGGTCAGCTCACAGTGGTTGGTTGGTTGCCCACACATGTGGGACCGGGGAAAGGTACATTTAATGGGGGGTTTCAATTAGCAGGGCATCTCAAATCGGGATACCCCCCGGGCAAGGATCAGAGCCTGAGATAGTGAAAATCCTGGGGTTTGTTCCGCTTTATATGTATGGTACAGAAGCTTTTGTGTTGTGAGGCAGTTAATGGCGCAGGATCGGTCCATGCTCAGACCCAAAAAGGGGGGGGGGGGGCAGGACATAGATTGGGGTTTCTTAAAGTGGACCAAAACCATACCTACCAACTGTCCCTTATTTGGAGGGACTGTACCTCTTTTGAGTCCATGTCCCCATGCCCCTCGTTCTCATTTGTCCCTGTAACATGCAGATCTGCAGCAATAAATGATTCATTTGCCAATTCAAAGTGTTTCTATTGTTGTAATTGTTACTATGTATCTCCTATCCATCCCTCGATGAGGGGGTGTGGCCTAATGTAACAAATGTCCCTCTTTCCCACCCTGAAAAGTTGCTAGGTATGCACAAGGTACGCATGGAGACCTCTGGGGGGGGGGGGGGGGGGTATAATGCTTGGACTGCATCTGGCCCACTGTCTATGCAAAGGCAAACAAAAAAAAACTACCTGTCTAGAGTTATGCGCCAATCGCCCGTCGGCCAATCGTGGGACTCCGTTCTCGCCGCTGGCTCGTTATGAAGGTGAGTAAAACAAGCTATATATGCGTTTTGCTGTGAGGGGGGCTCCAGCCTTCTGGATGCCCCCCCCCTCACTTCTTACAATGACCACACAGCCAGCCCAACACTCGTTAAGGTAAAAACGGATGTTGGTCCGGATTTAAAAAATCGAGATGCCCCGTTGTGTGGAACCCCGCCATTCGAGGAGATGTGGGCACCAGCTGTGGCGGTGCCCTTCCAGTCTGCCGCCGGTCAAGCGCCGTCGCACACCCCAAAGGCTGGCCCTGTCAGTGGGCCTCCCCAGAGGGTGGGGGCCCCCGGCAGCTGCCCCGCCTTGCTGGGTGCGGACGCCGGCCCTGGGTACAGTGGAGACCTCTGGTGGACCATTATGAACATCACTGAGATTTCTGGAGACCATTGTCCATGCAAAGGCAAAACCAAAGCCTTCCTGTCCACACAGAGGAGGCAAACTCCCTCCTGAAGAGGCAGCACCAGGCCAGGTTTTGTGGATCTCCACACAGGTGGAGTAATTCGTGCTCAGACGGAGCTATAGGGGGGGCTACTGTATGTGGAGATCCACAAAACATGACCTGTTGCTGCCCCTTCAGTAGTGAGTTTGACACACCTTTATAGGGCCGGATTATGAGGAGGGTGCAAGGGGTGCGTGTCCTGGGGCCTCTACCACTTGCCCTGCATAGGGGGCCTCCACCAACCTTTGGGTTATGGTCTGGTCTGGGAGGCTTTTCAGTCTTTGGTCTGACGGGCTGCTGGGCTGGCGACAAAGCTATAGACGTCAGTGGGGACGCGCCTGGGCAAGGCTTTTTTTGTTCTTGCAAACCTGCAGCCAAAGCCACCACATGGCAAGATGAAGAGTCTAGAGCAGCAAACCCGCCGCCAGCAACACTACGGTGATGGGTGCAGGGCTGTCACTGCACATAAGCCACCAAGCACAGCCGCTGGCAGCTCAATGCAGGGAACCAGCCGGGCGACTACACTACCCCCCACCCAGGATGGCAAAGCAGGAGTTCCTGAGCAGCACGCACCCGCACAAGGGGGGCACAAGGGCCTGACGTTCCAGTAAGTAGGCGGGTGCCAGACAACCACCAATCAGTTACTTGGCTGGACTATTATTTTAATGGGAGAAAAACACTGTATCAGGGGCCTCCACCAGATTTTGTGCCCAGGGGCCTCCACCACACTTAATCCGGCCCTGGCCCCTTTGGCAACAGTAGTCAAAGTGAAAAACTACATTCCAAACATGAAGGGCAGTCAGATCAGATAGCTTTGTTGGTTTGCTGCAGTTGGTCATGTGGTACGACTAGGGTTGCCACCTGGTCAATATTATTTTTTTAATTTATTGACCACTGGCCTGGCGGCCAATACTTTTCCCCCAAAAAAATACTGGCCAGGTGGTAACCCCAGGGGCGTAGCTAGGGGGGCAGGGAGGATGTGCCCTGGGTGAGGCAGGTCTGGGGGGCACCAAAGGGAGGCCTGAGCACAGGTAGGGGTGCCATTTTGAATCGTTGCTCCGGGTGCCAGAAAGCCTAGTTACTCCTCTGGGCAACCCTAGGTACATCAGAGACCTCTGGTTGTTCAAAGATGGAACCACTGTTGTTGAGATGACATGTTGTTTACAAACTAACATAGGCCCCGCAACAGTGTGAAACCAGCCATAGTGATTACGTGGACCAAAATAGATACATCCATCAAGGTCAACTTGCGGAACCTCTCCATGCTTTGTCCATGGTCTAATCCAGGGTTCCCCAACCTCCTCCACGTAAGCCACCGACAGGTCAGAGTTTTGCGGAGCTCCACACAGCAATCAGTGCTCAGACAGATGAAGAGCCGCTGTGTGGAGCTCCACATCACATGACCTGTTGGCGGCTCACAAGGAGACGGTTGGGGAATACCGTTCTATACATTAGCAAAACGAAACTATCATGGCAGTAGCAGCCAGTTATTACATATTTAAAGAGGACAATTCCACGTCCCCGTGTGTTGTTCTTCTCATACACCACAATTATGCACAGCCCGCAGAATTACTAGGTGCAGACCCTGGCGAAGTGGTGGGTGGACCACGCAACGCATCGGTGAGGTAAGTGGGGAGGAAGGTGGCACATGTCAATTTGCTGTTACTACATTATTATTGTATTCTGATGCAGGTTGTGTGGATGGAGGCTCATCTAGTAGGCACGGGGTAGAAAGCACTTAATATATTGTTGGTTTGCACAAAGGCACTTTGCACTTTAGAATATCTGAGCAACAGCATTGATGTAATTTAGCTCTTACTATAGCACTTTATCTTTATCTATTAACTTTATAATCTTATTTATGCACAAGCACTTTTCTTTTACTGCTATCCATACAAAAGGCATCAGAACCTACCTATTTGGAATATATACTGATTAAATATGAACTAGCCCCAGTATTCCTCCCCACTAAGTTTTGGTGGTTTTAATCGTCTTATATGTTTGTGTTTAATTGTTCTGCATTTTTTTGGCATGATTTTCTAATAAACTGTGAAAATTGATTTGCTGCCATATTTATGTGTGGGGTTGCAGCGGGGCCAGCTCTAGGGCCTGAGTGCTTTGTGGGGTGCTGTTCTTCTCAGATGGGGCATCTGTAGCCCTCACACACCTGGTGTTTGATGAGGACGGCAGGGAGCAGGTTCTTCTGGGCCCAGGGTGCTTCAAGTGTGTCTGTGTGGGTGGGGTGCTGGGGTTCTACCACAGGGGAGGTTGGTACTCACTGTGCAGCTCACAAATATGATAGACAGTCCGATAGATAAAAGCAGGGTTCCTCTTTATTGATTCCAACGGTAGACATCAAACATGGCACATCTTCATACACCCGTTGGGTTACACTTCCTCCTGTCCCATCCACAGCCAAAGGATCAACCAGCAGGTCTTTCTCCCCTAGAAGGACTGCCAGGACTTCCTTCCCCCTTGCTGGATCTCATTCACGCTGTCTGACAGGGTCTCTGGTCTCACATCTGCTCCTCAACAATTCAAGTGGTTTCGAACTGAGGTCTCGAACCCTAGTAAAGGGTCTCTCTTCCCTGTATAAGCTCTAGCTACCTTCTAGAACCTTCCATCACATGTTTGTCCACAAGCCAAACATATGATAGGCTGTTCCCTCAGACCTTCTAACCAATCACTATCCTCCTGGTTGTTACTATGTTTCTAACCAAGCATCCTGCTCTGGTCATTAACTCTTTGTACCTTACCTTCTCGAACAGTCGCCATTAAAGTCTATGGTCTGATCTCTCTGCTGCCATCTTGAGTTTAATTAAGGGGACTGCAATCACTATACACTTTCATGCCCCCCCCCCCTTTCTGCTCCCACTGCATAGCAAAGAAACCCCCCATCTGCTAGGTTCTTCAGAGTTAGGTGACATGAATAGCCTAATGGGTGCAGCTAATGGTTGGCCCCTAAACAGGGGTCATTCAATTAATACTCAACCCACCTGAGACCAGCTTTTGTTATTTGAAGTTGAAAACAAAAAAAAACCCATATGAGGGTGGGCTGGTCAAATGTTATGGCTCCCTATATAAGAATCCAAAAAGGAGCAAGCAGGGGCTTGGACCAACCCCATAGCCAAAAATACTTGTTAGGAGCTCATTAAGGTAAAACCTCGCCCAAAATAAGTCATTTAGAACATTTATAAAAATATATAAACAATCGTATTATGTATTAAACTTTTAAAATCAGTGTGTCAATACATCTCGACACATAACATACATGCAATACAACATACGGTACATTAATACAGTGATAGAGGTCCCAACTCATCATTTCCAAAAACATAGGAGACAGGCAGACTAGTTTCGCCTTGGCTGGCTTATTCAGTGCCTTTTTAGGTTGAGGACCCCAAATAAATATTATATAAAGAACACACGGTACATACATAATATTTTATTCATATAATACAATGAGAATGATATTTTACATGTATACCTGTATGTAGGATGTAGTTGCTCTCCGGAATGAATTGTCAGCTGGGGAAATTACTCCCGATATTAGATTTTCAAATTGTGAGGATGATGGACAAGTAATATATTGTCTTCAGTTATGTCTTAGATTTTATATTGCAGGTTGCAGGTTGAAAAAGAGGAGCAGCCCCTACCCCTGGTATGTAGGGAGCATGTGCAGGGCCGGATTAGGTGTGGTGGAGTCCCCTGGGCACAAAATCTGGTGGAGACCACAGGATTTTTTTCCCTTTAAAATAATAGTCCAGCCAAGTAACTGATTGGTGGTTGTCTGTCGCTCACTTACTTACTGGAACGTCAGATCGAGTCTCTTGTGCTACCCTTGAGTGGGTTCGTGTTGTTCGCAGCATCGAACTCACCTCTTCAAGGTCATCCAGCGAGTGTGCAGCCGCTCGTCCACTCTGCGCACTCGGATCCGCTGACGTCACATCGTCTAAGCCGTTGTCTAAGGCCAGCGGCTCCGAGCGCACTGACGGTCACATCCCCTGCTACCCTCTAACAGGGAGCGTGCTTCGTTGGACCTGGAAACAAGGTACGTTTATGGGCGACCTGGGGGGTTTCACACAGTGGGGCATCATGATTTTGGATGCCCCGGGGGGGGAGGGAATATTATAGATCTTATATGTCCACTTTAAGCACAGGTGCCCAGAACTGTAAACAGTGCTCCATATGGGGTCTGACCAGTGACTTGTACAGGGGTCACATGATGCTCTGGTCATGTAAACCTATGCCCCTCTTGATGCAACCCATGATCCTGTTTGCTTTGGTAGCTGCTGCCTGGCATTGATTACTACAGTTAAGTTTATCACTTAAAACCCCTAGGTCCCTTTCCATTGTTGTTTTACCAAGCATTTCCTTATTTAGTGTGATTTCTCTTTCACATGTTCATAACCTTACATATATCTGAGTTACACTTCATTTGCCTTTTACCTTCCAATGCTTTCAATTTATCTAAATCTGTAGCTGTCGGCTGTCTTCTTTTGTGTGAATTATTTTACACAGCTTAGTATCATCTGCAAAGATTGAGACTAAGAAACCATGTCATGTGAAGGCTCAAAATAGTCACAAAATGGACTATTATATCTATGATAATTTCTACTTCAGCAACCCCCCCCCCCCCAAAAAAAAAGATGAGGAGGCCCAATATATCCTTGCTTTTCTATTTTATAACATTACTAGGGAAAAAACATGGTTTTTGTATAATTTTACTGATGCTGTACCTTTTCTCTTGCATTTTTAGCCGAATTTGGTTGCACTATAGTCTCCATGGGTCCTATTCTTCATTGTGGGCTCTTTTGTCTTCTCATGGCCACCAGTGTCCTCTCTAGTCCATCTTGCAGCACGGAGGAGAATGTCAGCAAGGGCATGAAAGAGACAACTTGCATCCAACTTGGCCTAACCACGGTCCCCTTGAAGGAAATACCCCAGGACACAGCCATCCTCAACTTGAGTTTTAATGCCCTGCAATCCATTTCCACCTCAACCTTTAAGGGCATGAAGCAAATGGTGGAGCTGGATCTACTGAACAATTCATTAACCGCTTTTCAGGCGGATCTTGCTCTTATGTTAGAAGACCTCAATCTGGCCCAAAACTCATTGAATACTTTCCCTGAACTGTCCCGGCTATCGCGTTTAACCAACCTTGACTTGTCCAACAATCAAATTGCTACCATCCCAGACTCTGCGTTTAAAGGGCTAGGCAACCTGAAGATACTGAATCTTAAGAAGAACAAGATCAACTCACTTCCTGAGCAGGTTTGTTACTATCATTATTTTCTAACAGGCCAAACATCAAAGGGATAGGCCACACCTCGCCACTCCACAGCCCACATTCAGTTTCCTCATTAGCTCTAGGTCCAGGTCACCACTGTGTTCACACTGCTGCAGGAAGATCTTGCTATTAGGGCTGATGCTGGTAGTCACTAGTAACTCGAACCCCGATAAGTCTATATGGCCTCTCTCGCCCAACCTCTATATGGTTCTCTCTTAGCAACTGGTTGGAGACCCATGCAGTAAACAGAGAGACATACAGTATTGAAAGTTCACCACATGAATCTGCTTTATTCAAAACTAGCTTGCATTTTTATACAAAATGTCCCACACAAAAAAGGAGTACTTAGCCCCAACCTTTGTGACGTAACTAAAAGCTTCACACAGAAGGCTGACAATAAATCTTGTGGTTTCTGCATGAGCAATTTTCCTATAAGTCTACTGATAATGGAGTTCAAGGAATTCCTGTGACCTACATATAGATAAATCACTGAGAGAAGAACATTCCTATACACTAAAATGTCTGTTGGCTTTATGCCCAGAACT
Organism: Gastrophryne carolinensis; assembly: GCA_027917425.1. Classification (NCBI taxonomy): domain Eukaryota; kingdom Metazoa; phylum Chordata; class Amphibia; order Anura; family Microhylidae; genus Gastrophryne; species Gastrophryne carolinensis. The sequence continues at coordinate 437,768,682 of CM051238.1, read as the reverse complement.
TAACATCTCACATGTATATCTATATAACTAAGTTTAAGATCAGAGTATAAAATATGAAATTAAATCATCTTTTTAACATGGCTGCCATTAGGCTAAGCATTTCACCCTTCAACTAGTGTGTGCTGCTTCTGTACTCCCATGATAAGTCTTAAAGTGATTCTAAAGGCATAGAGTAAAAATAAAATAAAACAGCAGCTTACCTTGCCAAATGTTCCTTCAGTGCGGTCATTCTTCTCTGGTTGGTGCCCTGAATGAGGAAATCCCCTTCCTCACTCAAGGCTCTGGCCTCATCCTGTCGGGCCATCAAACATTCTTCAGGTCCCATAAAGGAACCACGCCGCTCACCCCCCCCCCCCCCTGGCGTGAATGGTGCTCTCTGAATCAAGCCAAACTAACCCCTTCCTTCCACCTACCTGCCTAACCTCCTGCTAGCACTGCTTCCCCATGGCCCGAGCCGGGGGAAAGGAGATGCTGCCCCCTGCCACCCAAGCTGGAGGAAAGGAGCCGCTGTCCCCACCATCCAAACCTGGGTAAAGGGGCCATTGCCCCCGCCATTCCCCTTTGGAGGAAAGAAGCTGATTCCCCCATCGATAAAAACCAAGATGCCTGACTCTCAATCCCGCTGCAGGGAGCAGCCTTTTATAACGGCTGAGTGAGAGGACGTCATCTCACTCCCGGTATTTAAGGCCCATCCTTGTGGCGCCAGTGAGCGGTCAGAAGCATGCCGAGCGTGGGCACTAATCGGTAGGAGAATCAAGCAGGTAGAAACTACTTGCCTGGCCTTTAAAGGGTTAAAGGGATATACAGGGTTTTGAAAACGTATTCATACCCCTTGAACATTTCTACATTTTTAAACATAAAGTACTGTGTGTGTTTTATTGTGATTGTATCATTACCTAAGATCCATCAGAATGTAAGATTGATTATTTTTTGTGTGACATGTGATTTCTGCACTTTCTTATGATATTGGATTATGCACACTGATTTCATATGATTGGCTGTTAATGGATGTACTTTATTAGCACTAGCACTTTATATACTTAATCATAATGTTTTAGATTAATTTTGGCACATATTACATAGAGATTCATTCGATACTAAGAGTTTCAGCATCAGCGTCCCCTTCTGGCAGATAGTGGACAGACATATTTTATGTATTTTAAAGGATTTTAATCATGCCTTCATGTTGATTTGCTACAATAAAATTGAATTGAAATACTCTTTAACAAAGCTTGGGTGCAATGGTTAGTCTCTGGTATTGTGCTAACATGGGGACTGTAGGGGTACCCCCGACCTGTCTATATACACTTTCAATAATTGAGCTGCTATACCAGAGTAGTGCACCTTACACATAGTTTGATTGATAGTAGGTGCCGCCTATACTATATATATATATATATATATATATATATATATATATATATACACACGGAACATAAATCTACTATGATGACTATACAAGAATCCAGGTAATCACGGCTCAGATAAACTGGTAATCATGAAATACTCAGATTGCTGTGAAGTCAGGAAATATACATACATAGTAATTCAAGGAAAGTCCAAAGGCAGATACTGAGCTGAAACAGGAAAAGTAAAACACAAGAGCTATGGCAGGGATCCAGGTTTCAAGGTTTCAAGGTTCAAGATATAAGATTCAAAGGTAAAAGATTCCAGGGTTTCAAGGTTCAAAGTCCAAGGTACAGAGTTCAGGGTCCAAGGTCTAGGTACAGGATTCCAGGTACAGAGTTCAGGGTATAGACAGACAAAGACTCAATGCTGATCCCCTAGCTGAATCAGCTTATATAGCCCAGGAAGTTACACAGGTGCTGGCTAATTGCCAACACCTTTGCAAGAGAGGGACATCTACTGGTGGAGCAGAATATAGCAGGGAGAAAGTCTAGAGAAAGGAGCCAGCCAACAGTACTGAACAGCTGCTGAGGAACTCCAGACCTGACACTCTAACTCAGTTATGTTGGATGGAGAGCGTTTGTGAGCAGTGATTTTCAAGTCATGACGCAGATTCTCAATGGGCTTTAGGTCTGCACTGTGACTGGGCCATTCCAATGCAGGCTTCGATTTAAAACATTCCATTGTAGCGTTGGCTTAGGGTATGTTTTCTGCTTGAAGGTGAAGCTGTGACCCAGTCTCAAGTATTTTGCAGCCTCTAACAGGCTTTCCTCCAGGATTGCCCTGTATTTAGCTTCATCCACTTTCCCATCACCTCTGACCAGCTTTCCAGTCCCTGCTGGAGAAATACCTCCCCACTGCATGATGCCGCCACCACCATGTGTCACGATAGGGATGGTGTGTTCTGGGGAAATGTTTGGTATTTAGGCCAAATAGCTTGGTCTCATTTAAGCAGAGCACTTTTTTTCCATGTGCGATGTGTCCTTTATAACTTGCACAAACAGCACTTATGGCTTGCTTTAAAAAATGGCTCCTTCTTGCCACTCTTTCTGGCAGATTTGTGGGGTACATGCCTAATACTTGTCCAGTGGACAGATTCTCGCACCTGAGTTTACCCAGAGCGGGCCCTGGGCCTCTTGGATGTTTCTTCTTCCTCTTGGACCAAAACCACCCAGGGTGTCTATGAGACTCCAGGGCAAGCAGCAGCGGCCGAAACTCCACTATCCCTTTAGCAGGGTGCGTGCACATGCCAGGCATTTGTGAATGGTTGGCGCAGGCACACCCCTGTGGCATCCAGAACCCCCCCCCCCCGAGGTCGCCCGGAAACTCACCTTCTTTCCCGGTTCAACGGCGAATGCGTGAACAGCGGCCGAAACTCCACTATCCCTTTAGCAGGGTGCGTGCACATGCCAGGCATTTGTGAATGGTTGGCGCAGGCACACTCTCTGTTAAAGGGTAGCGGGGGATGTGGATCTGCATGCTTTAGAAGGGGCGGGAGTGGATCCGAGGATGAGAGGCTGCGTTGTAGGACCGGGGAAGGGTGAGATCGGGCGATCTGAGGGGTTTTACACAGTCGGGCATCTCTGATCGTGGTGCCCTGGTGGCAAGGATAGTCAAAATCTTCGGTTTTGGTCCACTTTAATTAGTGCTCTCCTGGGCTGTCAATTTAAGAAGTCAATGGAGGTGGGTTTGGCGGCGCTGTTAACAGCATACTCTATGAAACACTACAACTTATGTGTGTGTGTTTTTTTTTTATCTTTTAACAGGTTTTTGATAGTTTGGACAACCTGAACCTCCTAGACTTATCCTACAACCAGCTGCAGCAACTTCCCGAACATCTGATCTCCAATCTTGGCCATCTTGAAAAATTTTACTTGAATGGAAACAAACTAAAGCATGTTCCTGAAGGTTTCTTTGACAACCCCAAAAATCTCCTTTACGTGTATCTTGATGACAACCCTTGGGTCTGCAATTGTGATCTCATTTATTTTAAGGACTGGGTAGATGAGAACTCCTTTAATATTTATAAACTGGTCAATGAGATTCCGGAGAGTGACGGTGGAGAAAGTGTAATCTGCGATGGCGGACCGCCGCTTCTCGAATACAATACAGATCACTGCTCTGTCGGTGCCCAAGGCGACGCCGACAAAAATATGATACCGCCATGGCCAACACCGAAAAGAGTGTTGCCAACTACCACTACAATACTCCCGTATAGAACAACCATGATAACGACTGTAAGAGAAACTACAGCTGAGAGGATATATACGTCAGTTCCAACATCAATCAAGACATCTACAACACCAATCACTTCAACCAAACAACTGGAGAGCACGGCGCCTGAAGTGTTGACAACAAGTGTGACGACAACGGAAACGACACCATCGCCACCAACGACAACTTCCACGATGATGACGACTCCACAGCTGCCAAAGAGTACAACTCCACAGCTGTCAATTGTGACAACAGCTGTTATGGAGGTGCCAACCACAACTTTGACGACATTGGAAACGACACCACTGCCGTCAACGGCAACTTCGACGATGACAACGACTCCACAACCGCCAAAGCGTACAACTTGGGAACAGGCAACTCTCAAAATCACGGAAGTACAAGTATCTACTGTCCATCCGACATCGACCCTGAACCCAACAACAAATGCCAATACAGAGTTTAGTACATGGTTAACAACAAACACAACTACAACTGACTTTCAAGACAACTCGTCTTACACCCTGCCCCCGGCAAGAGATGCTCCTATTGCTGAAGCTCGTGGAATGGCGTGGCTCGAAAACGAAATTCTCAAAAACTGTTGCTTCCTTCACCTGATAATTTACATAATTTGTATCTTCCTTCTTCTAGCTCAGATGATCGTGTCCGTATTGCTGCTGGTGTGGACCTACACTCGTTTCTTTTGGCACTACCAAGCCCTTACGGAGAAGGTTCCCAGTATCCGACTGATCAGATATAGTTTGCGAGCGCCGGTGAATGAGGACGAGATACTGCTTGTACAAAATGGTGCTATTGAACCCCACTTACGAGACCAGTCATCGTTTGGGGTGACAAGAATGTTGGTGCTGGAGGCGAATTCTATGGTCCAGGAGAGAAGATACACATCAGCTATCTTGTAATAAAGTGTAGACCAGGGGTTCCCAACGCGTGGTATTAACCCGTTTCCATGGAAATAAGACAGTTCTTATATTACATTTTTTGCTCCAAAGAGGTGGTGGGGCTTATTTTCAGGGTGTCTTATTTTTTTTTCATAAAGAGATAGGCAAAGCGATAGATAGATATATAGATAGATAGATAGATAGATAGATAGATAGATAGATAGATAGATAGATAGATAGATAGGGATAGATATATATTAGATAGATAGATAGATAGATAGATAGATAGATAGATAGATAGATAGATAGATAGATAGATAGATAGATAGATAGATAGATAGATAGATGGATAGAGATAGATAGAGATAGATAGATAGATAGATAGATAGATAGATAGATAGATAGATAGGCAGAGGGATAGAGATAGATAGATAGATAGATAGATAGATAGATAGATAGATAGATAGATAGATGGATAGAGATAGATAGATAGATAGATAGGCAGAGGGATAGAGATAGATAGATAGATAGATAGATAGATAGATAGATAGATAGATAGGCAGAGGGATAGAGATAGATAGATAGATAGATAGATAGATAGATAGATAGATAGATAGATAGGCAGAGGGATAGAGATAGATAGATAGATAGATAGATAGATAGATAGGCAGAGGGATAGAGATAGATAGATAGATAGATAGATAGATAGATAGATAGATAGATAGATAGATAGGCAGAGGGATAGAGATAGATAGATAGATAGATAGATAGATAGATAGATAGATAGGCAGAGGGATAGAGATAGATAGATAGATAGATAGATAGGCAGAGGGATAGAGATAGATAGATAGATAGATAGATAGATAGATAGATAGATAGATAGGCAGAGGGATAGAGATAGATAGATAGATAGATAGATAGATAGATAGATAGATAGATAGGCAGAGGGATAGAGATAGATAGATAGATAGATAGATAGATAGATAGGCAGAGGGATAGAGATAGATAGATAGATAGATAGATAGATAGATAGATAGATAGATAGGCAGAGGGATAGAGATAGATAGATAGATAGATAGATAGATAGATAGATAGATAGGCAGAGGGACAGAGATAGATAGATAGATAGATAGATAGATAGATAGATAGAGCTGGAGCTTAACCAATCAGGGAGCTTTAAGCCAGCAATAGAGACCCTGAAAGGAAAAGCCTTTAGTACCACCTCAAACCACCAGTGAGGGTCTGGATGAAGATCTTTGATGGGGTCATTGCCCCAATTCTACTTTATGGCAGTGAGGTTTGGGGCCCAATCACTTACCCAGACCAGTCAAAATGGGACCCAAGCCCAACAGAGACCTTTCATCTGGAATTCTGCAAGTACCTCCTCCAGGTCCATCGCAGCACCTCCAACATGGCGTGCCGGGCAGAGCTGGGCAGGTTCCCTCTATGGTTCCAGGTGCAGAAGAGGGCGCTGTCATTCTGGGGCACATACAGAGCAGGAGCCCCGACTCCTACCACCACAAAGCCTCCCTGAGCCATGGGGCCCAGAACAATCACTAAAGAGGGACTACACCATGGCCCCATACCTAGAGACGCTGCACCACCCCAAACACAGGCAGACCCTGAGCCTCTATAGACTGAGCGCCCACAGCCTGGAGAAGGAGACAGGTCGGCACAGGCAGACATACAAGCCACGGGAGAGCAGACTGTGCTGGCACTGTGAGCAGGGGGCCCTGGAGGATGAGGCCCACTTCCTGCTACACTGCAGCAAATATTCATCCACCAGGGACACTTACTTCCAGAGACTCTCCACCCTCATCCCGGACTTCACCTCCATAGGTGATGAGAGGAAACTCCACATCCTGCTGGGAGAAGAGGAGCCCACCCTGCAAATAGCCGCCCAATATGTCTCCACCTGCCACCAACTGAGAGGAACATAAGAGACCATGGACTGATATACCACTATACTGCCCCTATACCCCACCTCTATACTGCCCCCTATATGTCTCCACCTGCCATCAACTGAGAGGAGCATGAGACACAATGGACTGATATACCCCTATACTGCCCCTATATCCCACCTCTATACTGCCCCATATATGTCTCTACCTGCCATCAACTGAGAGGAGCATAAGACACAATAGACTGATATACCCCTATACTGTCCCTATATCCCACCTCTATACTGCCCCATATATGTCTCTACCTGCCATCAACTGAGAGGAGCATAAGACACAATAGACTGATATACCCCTATACTGCCCCAACTAAAAGGACAATTAGAATCTATGGATTTCTAACCCATATACTGCCCCTTAATCCAGCCCAACCCCCTACTGCCTCTATATGTCTCCAACTCCCACCATCACTGGACCATTGTACACCCAATCCTGCCCCTATAACCCAACCCCCCCCCCCCCCCATTTGGTATTCCCTTTTGCTTTGGCAATAAAGCTCTTTTGAATTGAATTGAATAGATAGATAGATAGATAGATAGATAGATTGATAGATAGATAGATATGAGATAGATAGATAGATAGATAGATAGATAGATAGATAGATAGATAGATATAGATAAATAGATAGATATACATGGGCAGAGGGATGGATGGATGCATAGATAGATAGGCAGAGTGATAGACGGATATATAGCTGGGCAGAGGGCTAGATAGATATAGGGATAGATAGCCACCCGCATCTTTCTGCAGCAACCGGCACAGAACAGCCATCCCAATTACTTTTGAAATACTCAACCAGAGAGTCCTTAATCTTTTTCTTAGTCACTTCATCCAGTAGGAGGTATTGTGAAGATTCCAGATACTTTTGGTTCACATTGGATGTACCCCAAGACATAGTAAAAAATAATGGTGCATGATCTGACACGGTCTAAAACTAGGGCTTATTTTCAGGACTAGGGCTATATTTTTCAAGAATTTGTGTAAAGGAGGAAGGGGCGGGGTATTTAATCATGTTCAGTTTGTGTTTCCGGTTTAGGTGGGAGGAGCTACTCGCCTGGGCCGTCCTGGAGGACGTTTCGTCAAATTCCCATGTGTTCCTCTTTACACTGTCAAATAAGTAGAGTAGCAAGTGGTTTTCTGAGGAAGCCTCAGTGGCGAAACGCATGACAAACCTGATAACCTTGTAAAAAGACAATTCTGTGAGTACTTACCTGTAGAATTGCTTTTACCATGCATTTTTCCCAATGCATGGCACGGCCTGCTTCACAAAGTCATTACATCTGGGACTTCCAAAAGCAGTGTCCATAAAGTAGGGTGGGATCCCCAAAGAGTAACAGCAGGCAGTTTAACCCACCACTGCCTGAAGAACCTTGCGGCCAAAAGCAGTATCAGCTGAGGCCTTAACATCAACCTTGTAAAACTTGTAAAAAGTATGAACAGAAGACCAATTTGCGGCCTTTCAAACTTGTTCAACAGAAGCCTGGTGCTGAAAGGCCCAAGACGCACCAATAGCTTTAATTTTTTTTTTTTAATATTTTTTTTTTTTTTAATGCATAGATGGCCATTGTATGCTTGCGCACACATAGGAATTCGTCCTCCGCATTTAACCCATCCGTGCAGTGAGTGTACACGTGCCCGGAGCGGTGGGCTGCCATAATTGCGGCGCCCGGGAAGCAGTTGGGGGGTTAGGTGCCTTGCTCAAGAGCACTTCAGTCATGTCCCAGGATTCGAACCTGCAACCCTCCAGTCACAAGTCCACTCCCCTTACCTCTAGGCCACAACTGCCCAATAGCACGAGTAGAATGAGCAGTAACCCTAAAAGGAGGAACTTTCCCTTTAGCAGAATAGGCCTGCTCCACCGCCTGACGGATCCACTTGCTGATAGTGGATTTAGCAGGAGGCAAACCCTTCCTAGGTCCAGCAGGAAGAACAAAAAGAGCATCAGACTTCCTAAAAGACTCAGTAGCAACCAAATAAAACTTCAGAGCCCTGACAACATCCAGAGAATGAAGGGTCCGCTACTTGGCATTAGCAGGTTTAGGACACAAAGAAGGCAAAACAATGTCCTGATTGAGATGAAAAGCAGACACAACCTTAGGCAAGAAATCCGGCTTAAGCCAAAACACCACCTTATCCTGCTGCCTCTCAAAATAAGGAGGTTTGATGGAAAGCGCCACCAGTTTAGAAACTCGCCTGACAGAAGTAATGGCCACCAAAAAGGCCACCTTAAGGCCACCTTAAGAGTCAGAAGCCCCAAGGATAGGCTCAAAGGGAGGACCCTGCAGAGCAGACAACATCAGATTCAGATCCCAAACAGGTAGCATAGGCTTACGTGGCGGACGCACATGAGTAACTCCCTGGAAAAAAGTCTTAACCAACCAGTGATTGGCAAAGGATCTTTGGAAAAAAATTGCCAGAGCTGACACCTGCCCCTTGAGGGTACTAAGTTGAAGGGCCGAATCCAAATCATGTTGCAAAAATTCCAGAATCCTGGGGATAGAAAACACCCGACAAGAAAGAGACTTGGACTCACACCAGGCAATGTAAGCATGCCAAATCCTGTAGTAGATAAAGGACGAGGACTTCTTCCTAACCCGAATCATGGTATCAACAACAGAAGCCAGCAAGCCCTTATCCATCAAGATGGAGGTTTCAGCAGCCAAGCCGTTAAAGCCAGCATTTGTAAATTGGGCTGGCACAGTTGTCCCTGAGTAAGCAGATCAGGATCCTTGGGCAGGGCATACTGATCTACTGCCAAATGCACGACATTTGCGAACCACACCCTCCTTGGCCAACAGGGGGCCACCAGAATGTCTGGTACCCCTTCCCGGGCTATCTTGCGCAGCACCCTACCCAGCAGAGGGAATAGAGGGAACACATAGAGGAGCCGAAACTCCGTCCAAGGCATTGCTAGCACATCAGTGGCGAAGGCCAGAGGGTCCTGTGACAGAGAGACAAACCGGGGAAGCTTGTGGTTGTGGCGGGACGCAAACAGGTCCACATCCGGCTGACCCCAGCTGTGACACAGGGAGTGAAAAATACCATTTTGTTGCACCTGTAAAATGGGTATTATAAGTATGTCACACACCCCACTTCAGACTTAATAATTACACTAGGGTTAACGCACCTCTAGGTGGCAGCATTGCAGAGAACTTCTCCAAAAAACTTCAACAGGCCCCTCCCGGTCTATACATACCTGGTACCTCCCAAGAACCTCCCAGTATTAGAACAGCAGTAAGACAAGGTACCAGAACCAAACAATGTAACCCTCAACGTAAAGAACCAAACTTCACCAAATAGAGAGCCAGGATACCAAAAAGGGCGGGTGAAGTGGGGTGTGTGACATACTTATAATACCCATTTTACAGGTGAGTATTCACAAAATGGTATTATTCTAAGTATGTCACACACCCCACTTCAGACTTAATAATTACACTAGGGACATCCAACAGCAGTGTCCAGAAAAGGGTGGGTATCCGAACAGGCAATAACGCAGAAAAAATTCAAACCACTGCAGCCTGCAAAACCTTGCGGCCAAAAACAGCATCCGCTGAAGCCCGCACATCAACCTTATAGAACTTAGAGAAGGTATGAACAGAAGACCAAGTTGCAGCCTTACACACTTGTTCAACCGAAGCCTGGTGCTGAAAAGCCCAGGACGCACCAACCGCACGAGTAGAATGAGCAGTAACTCGGAAAGGGGGATCCTTCCCCTTGGCCGAATAAGCACCAACAATGGCCTGACGAATCCATTTACTAATGGAGGACTTGGCCGGAGCCAAACCCTTCCTAGGCCCACATGGCACAACGAAAAAGGCATCAGTCTTACGAAAAGAAGACGTAGCACGTAGATAGTACCTGACACATCGTACCACATCCAAGCAGTGCAAAGCACTCTCCTTGACATTCTTAGGCTTAGGACACAAAGAAGGAAGAACAATGTCCTGGTTAAGATGAAAAGCAGAGACCACTTTAGGGAGAAAATCTGACTTGTAACGAAAAACCACTTTGTCCTGATGATCCTCAAAATAAGGAGCCTGAATAGACAAAGCAGCCAGCTCTGAAACACGCCTAACCGAAGTAATGGCCACCAGAAAGGCAACCTTCTGAGTAAGAATGGACAAAGCAACATCCCGCAAAGGCTCAAAAGGAGGAGCCTTAAGAGCAGAAAGAACCAAATTCAAATCCCACACTGGGAGCAAAGGCTTCCTAGGAGGCCGCACATGCAAAACCCCCTGGAAAAAAGTCTTGACCAAGGAATGACTAGCAAAAGATTTCTGGAAAAAAATTGACAAAGCAGAAACCTGCCCCTTCAAGGTACTCAACTGAAGACCAGAGTCCAGACCCGCCTGAAGGAACTCCAAAATCCTAGACACAGAAAAGACCCGGCAGGGCAAAGACCTAGCCTCACACCAATCAATATAAGATCTCCAATACCTGTAATAGATGGAAGAAGAAGATCTCTTCCTAGCACTAATAAGAGTCTGAATGACCGCATCCGAAAGACCCTCCTCCTTTAAGATGGAGGTTTCAGCAGCCAAGCCGTCAAAGCCAGCGTTTGTAAACTGGGGTAACAGAGTTGACCCTGAGTGAGAAGATCTGGCCGAAGAGGCAGATCGAACTGATCTACGGCCAGACGGACGATGTCCGCGAACCACACCCGCCTTGGCCACCTTGGAGCCACGAGAATGGCGGGAACTCCTTCCAGAACCAACTTTCGCAGAACCCTGCCTAGCATGGGAATCGGAGGAAACAGATAAAGAAACCCCAGGTCCCTCCAGCTCAGGGACATGGCATCCACCGCCAGAGCCAGAGGGTCCCGGGACAGGGACACAAAGGACGGAAGCTTGTGATTGTGACGAGAGGCAAACAGATCCACCTCCGGCGTCCCCCACCGGAGACAAAGTGACCGAAAAACCTGGGGATGGAGAGAACACTCCCCCCGACGGGACGCACACCGGCTCAGAAAATTCGCCTCCGTGTTTTCCACTCCCGGAATGTAAACTGCCGAGACGCAAGGGACATGAGTCTCCGCCCAGACCAAAACCCTGTGGGCACCCAGACTGCGAGTCCCTCCTTGATGATTGATGTAAGCAACCGCCGTCTGATTGTCTGAGCGAACCTGAACCGGCAGACCCTGTAAATGATGCGTCAAGTGAGACAGAACCAACCTGATGGCTCGCAGTTCCAGAACATTGATGGGCAAGTGGGCCTCCTGAGGGTCCCACTGCCCCTGAAACCGAAGATCCTTCCAATAACCTCCCCAGCCTGACAAACTGGCATCCGTGGTGACAGTCTCCCAAAGTGGAGTCAGAAACGACCTGCCCTTCAGAAGGTTGTCCGAGACCAACCACCACAGAAGGGACTGCCGAACCCGAGGGGACAACCGGAAGGACCGATCCAACGACCCCGGACACCGGTTCCAAGACGCCAAAAGATGAGGTTGAAGAGTCCTCGTATGAAACTGAGCAAAGGGAACTGCCTCGAACGAGGCCACCATCAACCCCACCAGTCTCATCCCCAGACGAATGGACGGATGAGGATGGGAGAGGAGCAGCCGGGCCAATTCCTGAATCATCAGAACCTTGGCCTGAGGAAGAAACACTCTGTGCTGGCAGGAGTCCAACGACATCCCCAGAAAGGTCACCACCCTGGCCGGAACCAGCGAGGACTTGGGGTAATTGATCACCCAGCCGAACCTCTCCAACATAGACACCACCGTGCTGGTGTCCCCCTCTGCTTGACTGAAGGAAGGAGCCATGATGAGAAGATCGTCCAGGTAAGGCACAATGCGAATCCCCTGAGCTCTGAGCAGGGCCATCACCCCCGCCAACACCTTGGTGAACACTCTCGGAGCAGAGGTGAGACCGAATGGAAGAGCCACAAACTGAAAATGCCGATCCCCCACCACGAAACGGAGGAACCGCTGATGAGCAGGAAAGATCGGCACGTGCAGGTACGCATCCTTGATGTCCATGGACGTCATAAAGTCCCCCTGCCGAAGCGAACCGATCGCCGACCGCAGGGTTTCCATGCGAAACTTCCGAGGACGAATAAACCTGTTGAGAAACTTCAAATCCAGAATAGGACGGAAGGACCCGTCCTTTTTGGGGACCGTGAAGAGATTGGAATAAAACCCGCGCCCCACCTCTGAAGGAGGAACCAGGCAAATGACGGCCAAATCCAGAAGATTCCTTACTGCCGCCAGGAGCCCCTGCGCGGCCAAAGGATCCAAAGACACCCGAGACCTGAAGAACCTTGGAGGAGGAAGGGACTCGAACTCCAACTTGTAACCGGCCGAAACCACCTCCCGGATCCATCTGTCCGGGACCTCCTGGTCCCACACCCGGGAGAAAAGTTGCAACCGTCCCCCCACCCGAACGGGTGAGGGCGCCCCCTCATTGCTGGATGGGCTTGGCAGCCTGCTTGGGCTTGGCACCCCAGACGCGAGTGGGGCGGCCACGGCCTCTGCCCCTATTCCATCTGCCGCCCCTGGGGGCCGAGGAGCCCGCACCTCTACCGGCGCCAACTCCCCGAAAGGACGGATTGAACGAGACCATCCCCCGAAAGGAACGGCGAAATTTCTTGCGCTGAGGTAACTTACCTCCCTTGGCAACAGAGTCCAGCCTCTCACCAAAAAGCCTCAAACCCAGAAAGGGCAGAGCCGTGAGCGATCTTTTAGAATTAAAATCGGCCGTCCACTGTCTCAACCACACACAGCGCCGGATAGCCACCAGCAAGGCAGTAGCCCTGCCACACATCAGCATGGCATCCTCCTGAGCGGCCAGGATAAAGGACAAAAAAGCATCACAGCGCTTAAGCCCAAGGGACTCATCACTGGTGGGCTCGAGATCCACCCCCAAGTCCCTGACAATAGACCTGACAGCAAAAGTCAAAAGAGCCGAAGCACAGACAGGCCTTAACACCGAACCCGCACATACAAAACCATGACGGGCAAGCTGATCAACCCGGCGATCCTCGCCGTCCCTGAGCGAAGTCGTGTCAGGGGAATGCACGACCGCCGTGTTGGACAGTCCCAAGACCGGAGTATCTACCTCAGGGGGGACAGACCAACGCTTCATCAATTCCGCCGGAAAAGGATACTTCCTATCCCAGCTAGACGGCACACCAACAAGACGTGTAGGTTGCTCCTATTGCTTGAAGACAATTTCCTCAAAATGCTGTTGGCTGGGAAATTCCAGACGCTGCTTGGACACCCCAAAAAGCTGACCCTTGGGCCTGGGAGCAACCACCGGAGGCTCCAAATCCAAAACCTCAAACATCTGGCTCAAATGGTAGAGGAATCGAGAGGGAGGCCATCATCCTGATCCCCCTCAGAACCCAGCAACTGCTGAACATCAGAATCTTCATCCTCAATGAGCTCACCTTCTTCACGGGGACGATCCGACCAATCCAGATCTCCCACAACTTCCTCATCTGAATCCGGCGGAGGCGGAGACAGATGCTTCCGCTTAGCTGAAGCCTTCTGAGCGGCTATAGCAGAAAACCGCTTCTCAAGGCTGGTCAAACGGGCACATACCTCAGCCTGCGAATCCCCGCCCAGGACAACGTCACACGGGGTCCGGAATAAGCGAGGGGGAGAGGGAGATGGCGCGGCTGACGAAGTGCTAGGCACCGGAGTACTGGACTGCCGTGCAATGTTCTGCTGTGCACAAGGGATACACAAAATGACATCATCTCCCTGGAGCGGAGCCCCACAACCCCCGCACACCTTGGATTGTCCCGAAGAACCATTCCCGGTATCTGTGGCAACCTCCATGTGGTGAAATTATGGTATTTGCAGAACCCAGGGATTTATGCGGTACGCGACCCAGGATGCCCCTTAATAACCTAACACTTGTCTAAGGACAGTCACAAGATCCTGACCCAGGGGAATAGCATAAGACCCTTATAAAAATACAAATAAGTGTATATATATATAAATATATTGCAAAGAAAAAACACCCCCCACGAGCCAGGTATATATGACCGGGAGAGCCCTGCCAGACGGGATCCCAGGATCTGAAAAACACAAAGGGAGAGAGACAGGCATCAATCAGCACCATGCCAAAACACCACATAATATACAAAACCCCCCTTACACCACCCCCCCCCCCTCATTAACCAGAGCAACGGAAATGGTTAATGCCAACCAGCACCATCAAGATGCGCCGGGGCGAGGAGGGAGGCAAAGGAGGAGGAAAGGATCCGAGGGGTCACTGACATACCAGCCTAAGAACGCCTACCTGGAGAGGAGAGGAACCGCGCAGCCAGCAGAAGATGGCGGCCAGCACACAGAGGACGGAGGAAGAGAGAAGCTCCGGGAGCGCGGGAGCCGAGAAGGCCCCGCCCCTCCGGGCGTCCAATCCGTGCGCGGCCCGCGCGCGCGCGCGACCCCGCCCCCAGGCAGCGTCAGCGTCTGCCTGCGGGGACCGCAATCAGACCTCGATCACGGGACCGGCGGCGCCACCCGCCGGCTCCCGGTGTACAGCGCCGGAGTAAACACAGACCCACACACTGATAAAAGGTCCCCCCTGAGCAGCCGGGCAAGCAGGCTGCAAGCGCCGGGTACGGCGCCCAGCCACCAGCGGGACCGCGGCGCAGCACGCCGCGAGGCCCCGCCCCCCCCGGCTCCTGAGGGGAGATACACACAGCCATGGGAGAAAAGAAAAACGGAGAACAGACAGTGAAATCAGACCAAGTAAAATCACAAAGGGAATCACAAGGAAGAGCGCAGCAGCACACTCACACAGCATGTACATATTAAAAGCATGACACTGTCCCCAGCGCGTCCCACACCCCGGAAGAGACACAATAACCCAGGGCAAGACATAACCTGCAAGCAGGAGACTTCTTTCTTCTGTCTTGTCGCCACCTTGCAGAGAACAACACTGGGAGGTTCTTGGGAGGTACCAGGTATGTATAGACCGGGAGGGGCCTGTTGAAGTTTTTTGGAGAAGTTCTCTGCAATGCTGCCACCTAGAGGTGCGTTAACCCTAGTGTAATTATTAAGTCTGAAGTGGGGTGTGTGACATACTTAGAATAACCTTGTTGCTGAGGGACCATTTCCCCAGCCTAGATGTCCCCCTGCTCAGGGAGTCTGCCTCCTGGTTCTCCACTCCCGGAATGTAAGCCGCCAAGATGCAAGGGACATTCTCTTCCGCCCAAGACAGTATCAGAGACACTTCCTTGAGGGCTCGCTTGCTCCGAGTCCCTCCCTGATGATTGATGTAGGTAACCGCCGTCTGGTTGTCCGAGCGGATCTGAACAGCCGGACCCCGAAGGTGTGAGGTCAGCTGAGAAAGAACCAACCTGATCGCTCTCAGTTCCAGGACATTGATGGGAGCATGGGCCTCCTGGGGGCCCCACTGACCCTGGAACTGCAGAGACTTCCAAAAGCCCCCCCAACTGGTCAGACTGGCATCTGTGGTGACAGTCTCCCAACACTGGGGCAGAAATGTCCTGCCCACCAGGAGGTTCCTTGAGTCCAGCCACCACGAGAGGGACTGTCTGGCCAGGGGGGACAGAACAAAATCCTGATCCAGGGACACAGGGTCCCGATCCCAAACTGACAAGAGGTGCAACTGAAGAGGTCTCATGTGAAACTGAGCAAAGGGGACCGCCTCGAAGCAGGACACCATTAGGCCCACCAACTGCATCCCTTGCCGGATGGAGGGATGGGGACACAAGAGCAGTGCCCCTGCCTGCTGCTGAAGGCCCTCCACCTTCTGCTGAGGCAGGAATACCTTGACCTGAGAAGTCCAGAGCAAACCTGAGAAATCTCTGATGACCTGGGAAGATTGGCACGTGGAGATAAGCATACTTGATGTCCACGGAGGTCATGAAATCGCCTGGGCGAAGGGTACTGACAGCCGAGCGAAGGGTCTCCATGCGAAAGTGCTTGAACCAGACAAACCTGTTGAGACCCTTCAGGTCCAGGATGGGCCTCAAGGACCCGTCCTTGTTGGGGACCGTAAACAGATTGGAGTAGAAACCCTGACCCAGTTCCTGGGGAGGCACCAGGCAAATGACTCCTGACTCCAACAGACGTTGAACCGCAAGGCGCAACCCCTGAGCTGACAGAGGGTTGTGAGACATCTGGGATATGATGAATCTGGGGGGTGGCCAGGCTGCAAACTCTATCTTGTAACCGGAGGACACCACCTCCTGAATCCACCAGTCTGAGACGCGTAGCCTCCAGACATGAGCAAAGAGCCGAAGCCGTCCCCCCACCCGGATGGGTGAGGGAGCCTCCTCATGCCTGAGGGGGCTTGGGAGAAGGTTTGGGCTTGGGGTCCCATGAGAACCCGGGACGACCACGAGATCTGCCACGGCCCCAAGAACCCCTGCGGATACCTGAAAAGAGGGGGCCTCGACCTCCTCTAGGGGCACGAAAGGAGGAGAAGGAAGCGGAGGGCCCCCGAAAAGGCAGAGGCTGCCTCCTACGCTGAGGCAGCCTACTATCCTTGGCTAAAACATCCAGACGCTCACCAAATAGCCGCAGCCCCACAAAGGGGAGCCCAGTAAGAGCCTTCTTAGCAGCAGCATCAGCTGCCCACTGACGCAACCAAACAGAGCGGCGCATAGCCACCAAAAGGGCAGAGGCCCTACTACTCAACCGTACCACATCATCCATGGCAGTAAGGATAAAGGCAACAAATTCAGAGCAAAGCAAGAGGGCCCTATACTCCTCCCTACCAGCTGTAGCGCCATCAAGGAGACAATTGATCTGTCTTTTAAGAGCAATAGCTGTTATGGCAGAGGCACAGCCCGGACACAGCCCAGCCCCCACAAATGTAAAAGCATGGCAGGCCAGCTGATCCATACACCGGTCCTTGCTGTCCTGCAGTGTAGTGTAGTGTCAGGGGAAGGCATGACTGAGGTGTTAGACAGCCCTAGAACGGGAGCGTCCACCTCGGGGGGACCCGACCATCGCTTAACCAGGTCAGCAGGAAAGGGGTATTTCTTATCCAACCCTTTGGGCACCGCGGGCAATCTACTAGGATGTTCCCACTTCTTGAGCACCAAATTAGTGAAATTACTCTGCTCAGAGAACTCCAGACGCTGCTTAACAGGACGAAAAAGCTCACCCTGCTTCCTCTTAGCCACCTCAGGGGGGACAATGTGCAAGATTTCAAAAATGTGAGACAACAGATTAGCAGTGTCCTCAGGGAACCAGGAATCCTCAGACTCAGACCCAGGATCACTGTCGTAGCCCACCTGCTGGTCCCCAGAGGAGTCAGAGCCCGGGAAAAGCTCCCCCTCCTCTAGGGAGTAACGGTCATCAAAAAGATCAATTTCCTCCTGCTCCTCAGTAACCCGTGCAGGCATGGGAGCCAGGTGCCGCTTCTTGCTAGAGGCCTTACGTGGAACAGGCCTAGCAAGTTGCCTTTCAATGCTGGCCACACGAAGTGCCAGATCAGACTGTGACCCCCCCACTAGTATCCCCCTCACTGGGGGCTAAATGGAGGCACGGGGGGGTAGGCGATGCCGAGGGGGGGCGCAGAACTGGGAAGCGAAGCGGCCAGCCCAGACTGGAGTGCAAGTACACTTTGGGCGCACAGCACGCACACCCTGGCACTGTCACTCACAGGGGATACCCCACACTTGGTACACAGCCGGGATAGTCCCGAAGAACCCCCATGCACGTTATCCCCAGAAGCCTCCATATGGTGATTAAGAAGCCTCCATATGGTGATTAACATAGGCGCAATAGGCCAGCACAGGGTAAAGGCTAAGGAAAGCCACCCGGGATGCCCTCCCACGGGATGCCCCCAGAAGCCAGAAAGGGAAGATGAGGGATGGTAATGGATAGGACCGGGAGAAACCACAACCCACAGTTGTTCCGCCTGAAAGATATAAATAAAGACACATAAGTATCCCACAGCGCATGCCCAAAAGTGACCAAGAAACCCCCGAGGGGAGTCATGGACCAAGTAGGACGAGGGCACCAACCGCCAGACCACAGGAGGAAGCGACAAGCAGACCAGGATCACCGCCGCAGCTCCGGGATGAGAAGAGCCCCAGCGCGCAGCAGAATCAAAATAGCGCTGGCAGAGGAATCTTGAGGGGCGGGCCGCGGGTGGACGACTCGACACGCGTCATCCACCGGCCCCACCCTCCGTGAAGAGCGCGAAATCGGCACTCACATGACCTCGCCAGCGTCATCACAGTAAGAAAGAACGCCTCACAAATATAGCGCCGCCCACCGCGGAGCGTAGTACAAAGCGGCGAGGCGGCTAAAACAGTGAAAAACACAGTAAAAAAAAAACCTGCGAACACACAGCCAAGGCACCCTCGCCGCAAACGGCCGCCCCCCCCCCCCCCCACGAGCCCGAGCACAGGGGGTGAGGAAGGCAGGCGAGCGGCAGCGAGGGCCAGGCCAGGGACGGGGGGGGGGGCAAACGCAGAACAAGTAACCCCAAAACACTCACCCCCTCAGAAGTTAGGGCAGGAACTCCGCATCCCTAACAGGCTCACCATAAAGCCTATGGCCGGCTACCCTTTGTGGGACAGGGTCTGCGGCTTGGAGCAGCGCTCCTCGAGCACTTGACCGTAGTGCTCTTCTACCTTCACCCGATCCATCAGCCGAGGCTGGGAGGCACAGAGGGTTCGGAAACGGGTGGAAATAGACTTGCAGGGCCGCAGGCTTGTCTGCCCCGCTCACCTCCGCAATATAGAGAGCCATCTTCTATCTTCGCAGAAATCACTGCAAAGAGAACACTGGAGAAGTCTATGGTGATTCCATTTTTATATAGTACCGGGAGAAGCCACAACTCTTCTGCAGTGCACTGCGCCACCTTGTGGCGGAATAACCCAGATGTAATGACTTCGTGAAGCAGGCCGTGCCATGCATTGGGAAAATATCATTGTTATATTGGAAGGAGGAAATATTACTGTTAAATATAAATATAGTATAAATTTAAAAGTCATAATGCAAAAGGTGTATTGTGTAGTGAACAAGTCATTCTATGACGAAACGCGTTTGGGGCAGGGTCAAGCAAGACACATGGAAGCCATTGCGTTTTCATTTACGCTTTCACTGGAATACACTGCCGGTTCCTACAGTCGCGGAAGATATACGGCATTGTGTTACAGGGAGGGTGAGACGCTGTTTTGGAGGCTTAACTCGCTGACCGGCTGCTAATAATATTGCTTGTGCGTTGACTGTGTTTTATATGATATTTTCGGTAAGCATAATAAAAATTGGGAACTCTACTCGGTTGAAATAGTACCTTTTTTCTCATCTCACATATGCCCACTGTTAATTAATGGTGAAAAAAAAGGCTATTGAGGGCGATAAGAGGCTTGACAAAAGAAATCAAGTTGGAGATATTAAGAGTGGTTGGAGCTCACATTGAAGCGGACCTACATACAACTGATTGAAATCAGAAAGCCTGTGTATATGGGCTGGCTGGTATGTGCATATTGGTGGTGGTTCTGGATTCACAAGTTTAATGAACATTAATACACCCGGGTGATCCAGATTTTTGTCTCTAAAGTGGACTTTAATTCCTTGTTAGAGGGTAGCGGGAGATGCAGTCGCCAGCGCGCTCGGAGCCACAGGCCTTAGACACCGTCTTAGATGGCATGACGTCGGTGGCTCAGAGCGCACTGATTGGATGAGTACATGCGCCGTAGGACGGGGAAGAGGTGAGTTTCTTCAGGCGATCTCGGGGGTTTCACACAGCGGGCCCCCCCCCCCGATCAGAGTGCCCCGGGGGAAAGGACCAAAACCCAGGATAGTCAAAATGCTGGGTTTTGGTCCACTTTAACTCAAGTGGTACATAATTAAAGAGTACTTCTTTTAGACTCCATTGCCATCCTACTTCCTGGGGCATCCCAAACTGGAACACCCCCACTGTTTGAACTCCCCCCCTGGATCACCCATTTTACTCACCTGCTCCCAGAGCACTCAGTCGCATCCCACGCTCTAGCTGTGCGTTTACCTGCACCAGGCCTTTCTGAATTAGACTTTAATTCTTTTAAAGTGGACCAAAACCCAGGGTAATCAAACGTTTTGACTATCCTGGGTTTTGTTCCTTTCCCCGGGGGCACCCTGATTAAGGGTATCCCGCTGTGTAAACCCCCACAAATCGACGCAGCAACTCACCCCTTCCCATCCCCACCGTGCGTCTAAGAACAGCAGCTCTGACTTCCGCATCCTCTGCCTCCGGAGCGTGCCCGCACCGGTCATTCGCTAACGCCTGGTGCGTTTTTTTTTTCATTTGCATTGAATAGTCTAATTTTAAAGTGGACCAACACCCAGGATTTTCACTATCCTGGGTGTTGGTCCACTTCACTTCTTTGTGAAACCCCCCAGAAAGCCCCTAAAATCTTACCTTTTATGCGACGGATAAGCCGCCGCCGCCTCTTGTGCGTCCCTCTTACAGGGCGCGCGCCTGTGCCGGCCATTCACAAATGGCCAGCGCGGGTGTGCGCCCTGCTAGAGGGACCAGCTCTGCTCTGTTTGTGCAATGCACAGCTATAACCCCGCCCCCTGCACTTCTGACCCCTCTCCTATCCTCAGTATGTGATGCTACCGAGCTAAGGTGGCGGTGCCCATATCCTAGAGTCCTGAACAGAGTTGCAGCCCAGTGAGGAAATAAATAAAAAGTAAGCAGTTAAAAATGTTAGATTCATTTTAGATGCTGGGGAATAGTTTTTTTTACGGGTTTAGGCTTTTCATTAAATGATGCTGAAGGTCCGGTTTAATTTTGGGCTGTGCATATCCTTAATAGTGTTTTTTGTGTACTAACCAATTTATGACACTGGTTTGTTGGCCTCTGAGCAAGGTCATAGAATTTTTATTGTAAAAGGTTGTAAGCGCGATTTTACGCGATTTGTTTTGGGATCGTTTTTTATATTGCGTATTGTTGTCCGTTTTGCTTTGATGTCTATTATAAACTGTATTTGCAAAGGATTAATGTTGGTAAAAAAAAAAGTGGCAACAAAAAAGGTTTTTTTTTATCCTTTTTTGAGGCTAGAAATTGTATGTAATTATATTCTAAGTATGTCACACACCCCGCTTCAAGATATCCATAACCTGTGGGTAATACTGACCTGTAGAGGGCGAACTGCAGAGATGATAGGAAAAAAGAAAGCCTCTCCCGGTCCATAAATACCTGGGACCTCCCACTCATTACCCCAGTCTTCATCTCTGCAGACGGCGAGCAAGTCAGAAGATGATGTCTCCTCCTTGCACAGGGGGATTTCAGGTAGCCGGGATGATTCCCTGCCCGCTATTCAACTATTTCCGTTCGGACCCTTTTCCTTATAATACACATGCCTCCCAGCCGTGGCTGCTGGTCCGGGCGAGGGTAAATCAGCACCTCTGGTGCTCAGGAGCAATGCTCCACCGTGAGACCCTATACAAGAGGGTAGACGGTTACACCGGGTTGGTGACCCCGGTTTGGGATGCCCTGTCCCTTAGTTTTAACGTTGGGGTGGCCCTTCTAGGATCCCCTCTCCATAGTGGGGATGGGGGGTGGGGGTCTCCTCTTTAACTTCTCCTTAATTTCTCCTTTTCTATGTTATCTGTTTGCGTTTGTATGGTGTGTTTGTCACTTTAATTCTGCTTTTTACTGCCAGCGCCGCGGCCGTTATTAACAGCCGCGGCGCCGGGTTTTTTTCCTGTGAGGTAATGGCGGAGAGAGTTCTACCTCACGCACTGTAGTGGGGGGGCGGGGCCGGACTTTCGGCGCGAGGCCGCGGCCCGCCCCTCCTTGTTTTGGGTACCAGCTGTGGTAGGAGTGCGGGGTGCGAGTACTCCTCCGGTGGACGCATTCTCTCATGTGTCACTTGGCCAAGCGCCGCGGCCGCATAATCGCCGCGGCGCCGGCTTTTGCCGCCTTTTTTACTGAGGGGATTTCTTCCCTCATGATTCTCCTCTTGGGGGCGGGGCCGGTATTGCGGCGCGTCGACGCGGCCCGCCCCCATCTATCACTGGCGCCGCTGTGGAGCTGATGCTTAGTATAGTCAGGGGGCGGAGCTTGGCACCTCGCGCAGCCCGCGCTGACCACGCCCCCCTTCTCCTCTCGGTCTGTCAGAAAGTTTTTCCTCACGAACCAGGACGCCATTACACGCTTCTGCGGTACTGTGAGTGGCCTGTGGGCCCCCTCTCCCCCATCCTTCTATTGTATTGCATGTTGTTTGTTCCATATCGCCTGTTATCATTAGTTTTTTCTGTGTCTTTCAGGCGGACCCACAGTGGCAATTAGGGGGTTTTCTCCCGGTCCTAGAGTCCCTGGGTTATTTAATTTAAAAGCTTACAAATCCTCCCACTTGGGACATTAAAAGGGCATCCCGGGTTGCTTATTAGCGTAATTCCCTCGGTCATAGCGACTTACTACAAGTTCACCTTATGGAGGCATCCCAAGATACCGGGCTCCCCTCGGGACAATCCCGGAAGTGTATGGGTTGTGGGGTATCCCTAACAGGGGATGACTTTTTTCTATGTATACCATGTGCACAGCAGACTATTACACGGCAGTCCGGACCCCAGGCTTCTGGGTCAGCACTGCCGGCTTCATCCCCTCCCCCTCCCATTTTGACCCGTGCCCCGTGTGACGTTGTCATGGGTGGGCAGTCGCAATCTGATGTGTGTGCCAGATTGGCCAATATTGATAAATTAATTTCTACCGCGGTCGCCAAAAAGGCACCGGCTAAGAGAAAGCATTTGTCACCGGTCACACCGGCATTTGAATATGATGATGTGGATGGTCTGGATTGGTCAGATTACTCTCCACCGGAGGAAGGGGAGTTATTTGAGGAATCGGATAATTCAGATGATCAGCAATTTGTTGCCGCTGATTCCGAGCGGGGGTCAGGGAGTTCTTCGGATACTCCTAACGTTCTGGCTCAGATGTTTGAGGTTCTGGCTATTTCTCCTCCAGTGGTTGCTCCTCAACAACAAGGGGAGTTTTTCGAGGAATCCAAGCCGCGTTTGGAATTTCCAAATCAAAAGCATTTTGATAAAAGTTGGGATAAAAGATATCCTTTCCCTTTGGATACGGTTAAGCGCTGGGCGTCCCCTCCCGAGGTGGACGCACCAATTTTGGGGTTATCCAACTCAGCCGTTTTGAATAACCCTGATTGTTCCTCTCTTAAAGATGGCGAGGATAAATGCATTGACCAGATGGCTTGTCATGGTTTTGCCAGTATTGGGGCAGCCATACGGCCTGTTTGTGCCTCATCACTGTTGGTGGTGGCTACCAGGTCGGTGGTCAGGGACTTGTTATTTTCTTCCGGTTTGGATCCGGACAGTGACGAATTTCTTGGACTTAAACGATGTGAGTTGTTTTTGTCCATCATGTTAGCCGCTTTGGATGATTCCTTGATGATGAGTAGCAGAGCTTCTGCTCTGCTGGTGACTATCAGGCGTTCAGTTTGGTTGCGCCAGTGGGCGGCTGATTTTGGGTCAAAGAAGTCGCTGACGTCTCTTCCCTTCGTGGGGTTACAGCTTTTTGGAGAAAAATTGGACTCTGTAGCTAAAGGTGGTAAGTTACCTCAACGCAAGAATCAATGACGTCCCTTTCGAGGAGCGGCTTCTTTCACTCCTTCCTTTCGGGGATCCAGAGCGGGAAGAGGATTTGCCTTCCCTTCTACAAGAGGAGATTTCTGGAATAGGGGCAGAGGACGTGCCCGTTCAGGATACAATTGGGGCTTAAAACCCAAACCCGCAGCCAAGCCTGCTCAGCAATGAGGGGGCGCCCTCACCCGTGCGGGTGGAGGGACGGCTCCGACACTTCTCCCAGATCTGGATTCGGGAGGTTTCGGACAAATGGATCCGGGAAGTGGTGTCTTCCGGCTACAAGCTGGAGTTCGAGTCCCGCCCCCCCCCGCGTTTCTTCAGGTCTTGGGTGCCCCCAGACGCACTGGCCGCGCAGGGGCTCCGGGCGGCGGTATCGAGTCTTCTGGAAATGGCGGTCATTTGTCCAGTGCCCCCATCAGACCGAGGTCAGGGTTTTTACTCAAATCTGTTCACGGTCCCCAAAAAGGATGGCTCTATCCGGCCCATCCTGGATCTGAAGATTCTCAACAGGTTTGTCAGGCTGCGAATATTTCGCATGGAAACGCTGCGTTCAGCTATCCACTCTCTTCGTCAGGGGGACTTCATGACGTCCATTGACATCAAGGACGCTTACCTCCATGTTCCGATTTTTCCCGCGCACCAGAGATTTCTCAGGTTCGTGGTGGAGGATCGGCACTTTCAGTTTGTAGCTCTTCCTTTTGGTCTCACCACAGCTCCAAGGGTTTTCACCAAGGTGCTCGCTGGGGTGATGGCTCTCCTCAGAGCGCAGGGAATTCGCATAGTGCCATATCTGGACGATCTCCTCATCATGGCATCGTCATTCAGCCAAGCGGAATTGGACACCAGGACGGTAATATCCACTCTGGAGAGGTTCAGCTGGGTGATCAACTACCCCAAGTCCTCCCTTTACCCGTCCAGGATAGTATCTTTTCTGGGAATGTCTCTGGATACAGATCAGGCCAGAGTGTTCCTTCCTCAATCCAAGGTTCTTTTGATTCAGGAGTTGATTCGGTTGCTCATGTCCATTCCTCGTCCGACCATCCGGCTAGGGATGAGACTGGTGGGATTGATGGTAGCCTCCTTCGAGGCAGTCCCCTTTGCTCAGTTTCACACAAGGACGCTACAGCTCCATCTTTTGGCTGTCTGGGACAGGTCTCCTCTGTCGCTGGATCAATCCTTTCTGATATCTCCCCGGGTTCGCCGCTCACTTCGGTGGTGGCTGAACTCAGCCAATCTGTTGAAGGGCAGATCCTTTCAGACTCCTCGTTGGGAGGTGGTCACCACGGATGCCAGCCTTTCAGGATGGGGGGGCTTCTGGAAGGATCTGCAATTTCAGGGTTTGTGGGGACCCCTGGAAGCCCACGAGCCTATCAATGTTCTGGAATTGAGAGCCATCAGGATGGTTCTTTTTCGTTTGACTCATCACCTGCGGGGCTTGCCGGTTCAGGTCCGGTCGGACAATCGGACGGCGGTTGCCTACATCAATCACCAGGGAGGGACTCGCAGCAGGAGTGCCCTCAGGAAAGTGTCTCTGATTCTGGACTGGGCGGAGAGCCACGTCCCGTGCATCTCGGCGGTTTACATTCCGGGAGTGGAGAACACGGAGGCGGACTCTCTGAGCAGGTTGTCAGCCCGCAAGGGGGAATGGTCTCTCAGTCCCAAGGTTTTTCACTCGATTTGTCTCAGGTGGGGGTCACCGGTGGTGGACCTCTTTGCCTCCCGTCACAATCACAAACTTCCGGCATTTGTGTCTCTGGCGAAGGACCCACTGGCTCTCGCAACGGACGCCATGTCTCTGAACTGGAGGGATCTGGGGTTTCTGTACCTGTTCCCTCCGTTTCCCATGGTGGCCAGAGTAGTGCGCAAGCTGGCTCTGGAGGGAGCGTCAGCAATTCTGGTGGCCCCAAGGTGGCCAAGACAGGTTTGGTTCGCAGACGTGGTAAGGTTAGCAGAAGATCAGTTCGTTCTGCCCCTGCTGCCGGATCTGCTCACACAGGGTCATCTACGTTACCCCAATTTACCAACGCTGGCTTTGACGGCGTGGCTGCTGAAACCTCCATCTTGAAGGAGGAAGGTCTTTCTGATGCTGTGATTCGGACTCTTATTAGCGCTAGGAAGAGGTCTTCTTCTTCCGTTTACTATAGGACTTGGAGGTCTTATATTGATTGGTGTGAGACTAGGGCCTTCCCTTGTAGGGAAGTTCTATTCTATTTCTAGAATCTTGGAGTTCCTGCAACACGGTTTGGATATGGGGCTCCAACTCAGTACTCTGAAGGGGCAGGTGTCTGCCCTGGCGGTGTTTTTCCAAAGATCTTTTGCGCTTCATCCGTTGGTTGACTTTTTCCAGGGGGTTACGCATGTGCGGCCTCCTAGGAAGCCTCTGATTCCGGTTTGGGATTTGAATTTGGTTCTTTCTGCTCTTCAGGTTCCTCCTTTTGAGCCTTTGCATGATATTGCCTTGTCTTCCCTTACGCAGAAGGTGGCCTTTTTGGTAGCTATCACTTCGGTTCGGCGTGTTTCTGAGTTGGCGGCTCTGTCCATTCAAGCCCCGTATTTTGAAAGACATCAGGACAAGGTGGTTTTCCATTTCAAGCCGGATTTCCTTCCTAAGGTGGTTTCTGCTTTTCACCTAAATCAGGATATTGTTCTGCCCTCTCTGTGTCCTAATCCCAGCAACGACAAGGAGAGGGCCCTGCATTCCTTGGATGTGGTTCGCGTTGTGAAGTACTATTTGGTGGTAACGTCTTCTTTTCGCAAGACTGATGCCTTCTTTGTGGTGCCCTCCGGGCCCAAGAAAGGTTTGGCACCCGCCAAGTCTTCCATCAGTAAGTGGATTCGTCAGGCCATTGTTGGGGCCTATTCTGCTAAGGGGAGGAATCCCCCTTTTCGTGCCGCTGCTCATTCTACTCGTGCGGTTGGGGCTTCCTGGGCTTTTCAGCACCAGGCCTCTGTTGAGCAAGTTTGTAAGGCCGCTACTTGGTCTTCTGTTCACACCTTTTCCAAGTTTTACAAGGTTGACGTTCGGGCCTCAGCGGATGCTGTTTTTGGCCGCAAAGTTCTGCAAGCTGCAGTGGTTTAAGTTGTGCTTTATGCCTTGTTTTGGATCCCCACCCTTTATGGACACTGCTATTGGATGTCCCACAGGTTATGGATATCTTGAAGCGGGGTGTGTGACATACTTAGAATAATACCATTTTGTGAATACTCACCTTGTAAAATGGGTATTATAAGTATGTCACACACCCCGCCCTTTTGTATTCTAGGATCCTTCATATTGTGAACTTTGCGTTGTTATGACTTATATTTGGCTCTTCCTGGTCCCTTTCCTTACTGCTTTCTTTATACTGGGTAATGAGTGGGAGGTCCCAGGTATTTATGGACCGGGAGGGGCTTTCTTTTTTCCTATCATCTCTGCAGTTCGCCCTCTACAGGTCAGTATTACCCACAGGTTATGAATATCTTGAAGCGGGGTGTGTGACATACTTATAATACCCATTTTACAAGGTGAGTATTCACAAAATGGTATTATCGTTACGCACATTGAAACATGACGCTGCCAAGAAAGTCTGCAGATGCAGATTAAATATGGCAGCACCACTTTTACCCCCTCCCCCCACACACGTTAAACAGCACAAAACAAAAAATAAAGAGACAGAAAGACCAGCGACTAGCCAAAAAAATAAACATACATTGTCGTTTATACCAAACTCCTGTTTGTATTGAGGCTGAGATGAGGTCACAAGTCTGAATCCTGCTTCCATAAATAGAATTAATAAGCATAATAAAAATAATCAATAATCAATTATAAAAAAAAAAAAAAAAAAGCTTTGGACAAAGTCTCTCCACAATAACCGTTAAAGGCCCAACTCTAGACAGAGTTTTTCTTAAAGGGACTGTCCAAGCAAAGGGTTACAATTTTTACCTGATGCCTGTAACTGTTGTCCTTGTGCGTCTGCCTGCCTCACGTTGTGGCAGCAGATAAGAAGCTTTGAAGTTTCTCCTTCCTACTGACCACATTATAAGTGTCCATAAATTCCTTAGAGATAGTTTTGGGAAGCTTATGTTGCCCCTGCAAGCGCCCCCCACTCCGAGAAATCAACGTGTGCAGTGTCTAAGTCTAAGTTCCTGTGTACCTAGGCTCACGACAGGCTGATTCAAGTACAAGGTTAGCTAGTGATCAGTGGGAGGACATCTGGGGATGCTGAGAATGTGGTCAAGAAAAAAGTGAAACTTCAGAGCTGCTTATTTTCCCGTCACAACGTGAGCCAGGCAGACACACAAAAACAACAGTTACAGGCAGCAGGTAAAGATTAACTGCATGAATTTAACACTTTGCCTGGACAGTCCCATAAAACACGTGATTAGTGGTGCAGGGGTGAATTTCAGAATTAAAAAAAATTCTGCCCAAAATTTGGTCATTTAGGTCGAACCTCTCTGATGATACAACACAGGAGCTACCAATGTTTCCTTGCCGACGTCCTTTGGTTTCAATGACCTAAAACAGGTATTAAGTGCTTGACTTGTTTTGAGTCAGCGTCAGCTTGGCTTTTAAAGCTTATTTTGTTTTTTTTTTTCAAGTAGGCAAAGGTAGATCTCATGTTTTTATTACTATAGGTTCCCTTTAAATGAGAACTCCGGCGCTCACGCATGAAGTGGGGGTTGAAGGGAACCTCAACGAAACAAAAAGAGCTCAGGTCATTCTTCTGTGGCTACCCAGTTTCCCTGAAAATAAGACAGGCTCTTCTTTTAATTTTTGCTCCAAAAGATGCGTTAAGACTTATTTTCAGGGGATGTCTTATTTTTCCATAAACTGATCTACGTTGTGTGTTGTCAGGTTTCTTCGCAAATCCAGCTGCTCTCTTCTGAGTTCCACTGCACTGCAAGTGTAGCCTCTGCACTGCACTGCAAGTGTAGCCTCTGGCCCTCCCTGGTGATCGGAAGCAGCCATGACACTGTAATATACTCTTGGGAGTGGAGTAACACCAGCAGGACTATCCACCCATTGTTTTGGGTCTTTTAAAGCAGGCCAAAAGTCTAATTGTTTTTTTTAATGAAAAATAAAAAAAAAGGTCAATAACAAGCACGCAAACCAATACATGCTTGTTTATGACCTACTCACCTTATCAGGCCGCTGGCTCCTGGACCTCTCGCTCCCGAGCCATCATCTTGCTACACCCCAGAGTATGTATCCTACAATCCTCCCGGGTGCGCCTTTCACCTTTACGCCTGGGGGGCGGCCTCTCACAGAGAGCAGCCGGCTTTCCTCCCAGCGGGGGCGGGAGCAAGGTGAGAACTTAAGTGGCGTGGGGCCTCCGGGAACTAATGATTTGCAGTTTTTAAACGATTTACCGCACTACATCAACCCAGATGCGGCTGGCAGAAGCAACCACACAGCTGATGGTAGTGTGCGCGGGAGAATTCGGGCCTGTGCCCTGGCGGTAAGTTCTCAGCATTTTTTGGGGGGCTTTCGTTCTGCTTTAAGTGCAAGGGAGTGTCTGCTTTCCATGGTGAGGGGGTCTATCGGCACTGCTGCGTTCTATTTCCAGTTGATTTCACCTTTTTACAATTATCGCTGCCTGGACAATTTAAAGTGGATCAAAACCCACCCTTGAGTCTAACCCCCCAGGTCGCCTGAAAACTCACCCTCTTTCCCGGTCCAACAGCGCATGCGTGAGCACCGGAGGCGTCCCCACTATCCCTTTAGCAGGGAGCGTGCCTAGACCAGGCATTTGTAAACGGCCGGCGCAGGCGCGCTCCCTGTTAAGAGGGAAGCGGGGGATGCGGCTGCCAGCATACTCGACTTAGACGAGCTCTTAGACGAAGGGGCGGGAGCGGATCCGAGCGCGCTGACTGGACGAGAGGCTGCACATGCGCTGTAAGACTGAGCTGGGTAGGATGAGTGAGATTGTGTGACCTGGGGGGTTTCACACAGCAGGGCATCCCCGATTGGGGTGCCCCAGAGGTAAGGACCAAAACCCAGAATAGTCAAAATCCGGGATTTTGGCCCACTTTAAAAGAACTTTTTTTATGATCTTATAAACTAGAGCCTTATTTTTGGAGTAGAGCTTATAGTTTGAGCATCCTTAATGCTAGGTCTTATTTACAGGGAAACGGGGTATATCCGCTGCCAGGTGTCAGTAACGGTGGTTTCCAGCCAATGGGTCTGGCCAGGTCATGTGTCAGTGGTTGAGGTTGGCAGGGTCTGCTTGGAGCAGAGGAACAAGGCCAGATTGAAGGCTATCCTGGATAGTTTAGAGCAGTCTCCTCAGGAGCCAGCATCAGCTCACGTTAAGGGGATCTCTTCATTGCTGCCGCACAAATAACTACATCTGTGTGGAGATCTGCAAAATAGGTTTGTTGGTGGCTCTCGAGGAGAGGGTTGGGGGAACATTGGCCTATGGTATCCTAGATTCTGCTTCTAACTTGACCGAACAAAGCGACTCCTTCCTTCCTGCATCTCAAAAAGGGGTGGGCCTAAAGTATGCCCCTCCCACTCTGTGCAGATAAGGTGCAACTTGTGACTAAAAAACTACAGAAGCAAAAACTATAG
Organism: Gastrophryne carolinensis; assembly: GCA_027917425.1. Taxonomy (NCBI): domain Eukaryota; kingdom Metazoa; phylum Chordata; class Amphibia; order Anura; family Microhylidae; genus Gastrophryne; species Gastrophryne carolinensis. Next base: position 437,738,124 of record CM051238.1, on the reverse strand, counting down.
CATAGCCTTACCAACCCCCACTTCAACCGCTAACATGGAGTTCCCCTTAAAGGTCTTTTTTTTTTCTTAGGAGAGAAACACCTGCATAATGGCATGGCCATACAAATGTATACATCAAAGAAGAGCGCTCCCTGGTGATCAAAAAGCAAATGTATAAATCTGGAAAAAGTGGAGCTTTTCTAATCACTAAATCTATTGTGCGCAGGAGTTCTTCTAGAAGGACACACATGTACGTGGGAATCAAGACGGAGCTCCCCCCACCTCCCCTCCCCCATTATTGCACACTTGTGGAACACAATGTAAACCTGAAGGTATTATTTCGGGGCCACCCGTATAAAGGGGGAAGTGGGGGGGAGGGGTGTGCTTGACGTCTGCAGGTGTGATAAATAGATCATGAGGGTGGGAGGGAGAACAGTCTCATCATCATTCGCTCAGAAAGAACTTCTTGTAGTATTTGTTCATCTGTTCTAGGAAGATGAAGGTCAGTACGGTGTGCGGTCCCAGCCGGGCGTAGTACGGGGTGAAGCCCTTCCAGAGGCTGAACAGGCCTTCGTACCGCACCACCTTCATCAGGACGTCCTGGAGGAAAGAAAAGGTAGAGATCAGCACACGAAGAAGAAGACACACCTCTGATCCTGAAAGAGAAGACCGGAAACCTGACGTCCTTAAAGTGGACCAACACCCAGGATTTTGACTATCCTGGGTTTTGGTCCACTTCGGTGGGGCACTCCGATCGGGGGTGCCCCGCTGTGTGAAACCCCCCAGAACGCCCGTAAACACTCACCTCACCACGCTCCTACGCGGGCGCTCGTCCAATCAGAGCGCTCAGAGCCGCTGTGGTATGCACGTACAAGCGGCGTCCAACCACAGCGGCTCTGAGCCCTGGAGGCCGCGTCTCGCGCTTCCCTCTAACAGGAAGCGCGCCCGCGCCCTGCTAGAGGGAGGCGCGAGACACAGCCGCAGTCTGCGCATGCGCAGTTGGAATGTGGTTAAGGTAGGGTTTCTGGGCTTCCTGGGGGGTTCCACCCCGCGGGACATCCCGATTTCGGATGCCCTGCGGGGAGGGATCTGATCGGCCCGGGAATCTTATAGATTCCCGGGCCGATCCCCCCTGGGTGTTGGTCCACTTTAAAATGTCGCTAATATGCGGACACTGCTTTTTTCGTCTTTTTTAGACGTACACACGTCTAGTTATGTCCAACAAGGAAAAGGAATGTGACTTGTCCTAAAAAGGAGATAACCATGGTGAAAAGAAGAGGGATCCAAACCATTGGTAATTTTACCACTAGCCCCCCTCTGGTGGTACTCAAGAACACTAGGGGGTGAAAGCACTGCGGATGTGGAGCATGGGATGACTGCATTGCTGGCAGAAGATCCCAGGATGAGAGTTGGAGAGATGATGGGCATCAATAGACGGCCATTGTAGGCTTGCTTACACAGGAATATTTCCTCTGCATTTAACCCATCTGTGCAGTCAGTGTACACGGCGGTGGGCCACCCTAATTACGGTGGGAGGGTTAGGGTGTCTTACGAGCACTTCAATCATGTTCCATGGCTGGGAATTGAACCTGCCACGACTGCCCCTGAAAAGGGATATATTTTATGCCAAAGTTTAAAGTGGACCAAAATCTGGAATTTTTGCTATCCCAGGTTATGGTCTGTACCCCTGGGGCACCCTGGTTGGAGTGCCCCACAGTGTGAAACCACCCAGGTCGCCGAGACCACTTACCCGGCCTCGTACCCATGCTGCGGCTGGAGCAGCCGACTCGCACAGGCGCCGTGGGTTTAGGGGGAAAGGTGTGTTTTCTGTGTGCCCTGGGGGGGGTTTCACACAGCAGGGCTTCCTATTTTGGGTTGTCCCTGCGGAAGGGAGAAAACTTGCCGTGGAGTCTCAGACTCCAGGGTGGGTTATGGTCCACTTTAAATAAGATAAACAGCAGCTTACCTTGCAGATCATTCCTCCAGCGTTGTGCCTCCTCTCAGCTTGGCGCCATGAATGAGGAAATACACTTCCTCATCTGATAAAGTACAGGGGGGCGGGTTATAGCTGTGCTTTGCTCAGACAGAGCAGAGCTGGGGTCAGGAAAAGGCCAGCAATCCCAGAATGCATAGCAGCACAGTCAGAAGGCACTTCCTGTTTGCAGGCTGCCTGATGTTCCATGAGCCGCCATCTTGGATGTTTAAAGGCTCATAACATGCAGTAGATGCAGGTAGGATGATTTTTAATGTGAGCAATCTGTATGTGCAGGGTGGGTGGAAACATATTAGAGGCTCTTATTCAGGGTGAAGGTCCGCTTTAAGGAGCTAGTCCAGAACACACCTCCTCTCTATTGATAGCCAAACATAGCCCGGCACAATGGCCTAACAAATGCCCTGGTCTGTTCTATTACTTTAATAAGATCTCCAGCCACTCGGGAAAGCGGTATCAGTGGTGGAAGCGGTGGTACTTGAGAAAACGTCAAGGTTGGGAAGTGGAACTTCATTAAAAAGTGGTTGGGAAGCCCTGGTGTATAGTAAATTAATCCAGAATTTATGGTGCTCTCCATTACCTGACCATGCTGGTCACATTGGGTGGCTATTAATGTACATATATTGTTATTACAAAGTTAAAGGGACAGTCCAGACTGCTGGAGGGGTTCTATGACTAGGGCAGAGGAGCCAATCTCTCTACCCATTCCACAGCACAATGCACACGTCACATTGCACTGTAAGCTATCTACATTCCAAAATAAGGCTCATGATTGTTTCAGAAAGTATCACAGCTGATTACAATAGAAACCATTAGGATACATGAATTGCTATTTGGCTACAACAATGAAACACAATGGACCTCTGAGCAGGGTTTCGGCAGGCTTTTCAGAATGACGCATCTTGTTTGTTATAGTGGCAGCAGGAGGGATAGAAAGCCCATGCTGCATTTTTCCTTTGTCCTAGATAATTCTCTTTTTACTCTTCTAATCGTGTAGGACCTCTTCAGCAGTGTTTTTCCTTTCAGGACAAGCCTACGTTGTGACTTCTCTAGCCGTCCTTCTAGCTACCAGTAACACTCTATACATGTTCCTAGTGGAGTACATTCCAAAATAAGGCTCATGATTGTTTCAGAAAGTATCACAGCCGATTACAATAGAAACAATTAGGATACACGAATTGCTATTTGGCTACAACAATGAAACACAATGGACCGCTGAGCAGGGTTTCGGCAGGCTTTTCAGAATGACGCATCTTGTTTGTTATAGTGGCAGCAGGAGGGATAGATAGCCCATGCTGCATTTTTCCTTTGTCCTAGATAATTCTCTTTTTACTCTTCTAATCGTGTAGGACCTCTTCAGCAGTGTTTTTCCTTTCAGGACAAGCCTACGTTGTGACTTCTCTAGCCGTCCTTCTAGCTACCAGTAACACTCTATACATGTTCCTAGTGGAGTACATTCCAAAATAAGGCTCATGATTGTTTCAGAAAGTATCACAGCCGATTACAATAGAAACAATTAGGATACACGAATTGCTATTTGGCTACAACAATGAAACACAATGGACCGCTGAGCAGGGTTTCGGCAGGCTTTTCAGAATGACGCATCTTGTTTGTTATAGTGGCAGCAGGAGGGATAGATAGCCCATGCTGCATTTTTCCTTTGTCCTAGATAATTCTCTTTTTACTCTTCTAATCGTGTAGGACCTCTTCAGCAGTGTTTTTCCTTTCAGGACAAGCCTACGTTGTGACTTCTCTAGCCGTCCTTCTAGCTACCAGTAACACTCTATACATGTTCCTAGTGGAGTACATTCCAAAATAAGGCTCATGATTGTTTCAGAAAGTATCACAGCCGATTACAATAGAAACAATTAGGATACACGAATTGCTATTTGGCTACAACAATGAAACACAATGGACCGCTGAGCAGGGTTTCGGCAGGCTTTTCAGAATGACGCATCTTGTTTGTTATAGTGGCAGCAGGAGGGATAGATAGCCCATGCTGCATTTTTCCTTTGTCCTAGATAATTCTCTTTTTACTCTTCTAATCGTGTAGGACCTCTTCAGCAGTGTTTTTCCTTTCAGGACAAGCCTACGTTGTGACTTCTCTAGCCGTCCTTCTAGCTACCAGTAACACTCTATACATGTTCCTAGTGGAGTACATTCCAAAATAAGGCTCATGATTGTTTCAGAAAGTATCACAGCCGATTACAATAGAAACAATTAGGATACACGAATTGCTATTTGGCTACAACAATGAAACACAATGGACCGCTGAGCAGGGTTTCGGCAGGCTTTTCAGAATGACGCATCTTGTTTGTTATAGTGGCAGCAGGAGGGATAGATAGCCCATGCTGCATTTTTCCTTTGTCCTAGATAATTCTCTTTTTACTCTTCTAATCGTGCAGGACCTCTTCAGCAGTGTTTTTCCTTTCCTTTATACATGTTCCTAGTGGAGTATGGCCTTATCAGCCATCTTTCATGACACCTCTCCCTAACAGTGTATGACCTGTTTAGCCATCATCATGTGGCTGGAGCAGGTCACATACCTCTCTAAAGAAGTCGATGAGCTTTGCAGCCAAGCGAGAGGCCTACATGCCTAGGAACTTGACTTTTACATGTTTTGATCTAACTTTTTAGGTCTAAAAGAAGGTAGGAAATTATTGACAAGACTGAATTAAATATACAATAAAAAAAGATGCACTTGTAGCTAGTACCGGGTCCCGCCATCACTCACCAGTCCGTTCCTGTACTCGGGCTTGCCGTCTATCATTCGCATGTTCTGTATCCTGCAGAGAAACAACAAGAAATCCTTTTGAGATCCAGAGGCGGAAGAGCTCTCTGCCCAGTTATGTATAGTAGAGCTGAATGACCCCCGCCCTATATAAGGCACCCTCCCATCATTCTTTACAGCTGCTCTGCATTTCTTGTAGCAACAAGGTTCTTCCTTTGCCTCAGAATATTAAAGTGGACCAAAACCCAGAATTTTGACTATCCTGGGTTTTGGTCCTTCCCCTGGGGAACCCAGATTGGACCAAAATCCAACCTGATCAGCCCAGGAATCTATAAGATTCCAGGGCTGATAGATTCCCTCCCCCCGGGGCATCCAAAATCGGGGATGCCCCGCTGTGTGAAACCCCCCAGATCGCCATGGGCAACTCCCCTCTTTCCAGTCCTACGGCGCATGTGCGGCCGCTCGTCCAATTCGTGCGCTCGGAGCCGCTGACGTCACGCCGTCTTAGCCAGCGGCTTCAAACGCGCTGACAGCCGCATCCCCCGCTTCCCTCTAACAGGGAGCCGACCCTTCTCTTCTTTGCTCTAGAAATAATATTGTTAATATTTTATATATTGGTTCATGATTTAGGTTATGTGTATGCCTTTCAGTGCACATAAGGTATCATAATCATTAGATTACAATATGTATGGATACACTTCAGGAGTATTTAGTGGGTGTCTATACATGTATTAATGCGAGGAAGTAATTCGTTATCATTTTTTACAAATTATTATATGGGCAGGCATATCATGCTAATTGATTAATGTGTATATCTGTGTTCATTTATACGTGTTAATATCTAATTGTTTTGTCTAATGTTTAATGATTGCATGTAATGTTTGGGCAATACGCTATCTGATTAGTTTTTTAATTGCATGCCACATAGTTATTTATTCTTAGTATGTCACACACCCCGCTTCAAGAATCCATAACATGTGGGTAATATCGTCCTGAAGAGGGCGTTCCTGCAGAGATGATAGCAAAAGAAAGCCCCTCCCTGATCCATAAATACCTGGGACCTCCCACTCACTACCCAGTTTTCCATCTCTGCAGACGGCGAGCAAGTCAGAAGATGATGGCTCCTCCTTGCACAGGGGGATTTCAGGTAGCCGGGGTAACTCCCGGCCTCTTATTTTGTCTATTTCGGCTCGGACCCCTGTTTGTCCCAAAATTTACCTCAGATTACATGCCTCCACAGTCTTGGCTGCTGGCCCGAGCGAGGGTACATTGGCACCTCTGGTGCTGAGGAGCAGAGCTCCACCGTGAGACCCTAAAAGAGAGGGTAGGCGGTCATACCGGGTAGGTGATCCTGGTTTGGGATGCCCCGTCCCTTGACTTTTCCCCTGGGGGGGGGGCCCTTCCCTTTACCAACTATGGGGGCTGGGGGTTCCTCTCATAGGGGTTAGCTTTATTCTCTTTCTCTTTCTCTTTATTCACTTTCTCTTGTTGATGTGGAGCGTCTGGAAGTAATCCCTCAATGAATTGGTTGCACTGTTGTTGCAGCACCGCGGCTGTCATTGCAGCCGGGTGCCGGGGTTTTTCAGTCTGTGAGGTAATTTTTTTACCTCACACGCTTTGGGGGGGCGGGGCTGGCACTCGGCGCTCTGCCGCGGCCAGCCCCCGTTCTCTCATTCATTCCTCGCCGCAGCGAGCGGGGCGGGTGCTCCGCTAGTGATAGCGGGAGCACCCGCTGTCATGGCAGCCGGCGCCGCGGTTGTCGGCGGCGCCGGTCTCTGGGCTGGTGCGTGAGGGACTTCTTCCCTCACGCTTCATTCACACTGGAAGGGGGGGCGGAGCCGGGCTTTCGGCACGTCGCCGCGGCTCCGCCCTCCTCTGTACTGGCGCCGCTGCGGAGCTGAGCTCCCTGTTACTAGGCAGCTCCCTGTTACTAGGCAGCTTAGGGGGCACAGATCAGCTTTGCGCGGGCTGCGCAGACCACGCCCCTGACAAGGCAGTTCTTTTTCTCTTCACTTCACCTCAGAAATCGCCATTGTTCTGAGGCGGATCGTTCACCGCAGCGTCTGTGAGTGGCCCTGTGGGCCTCATTTATTTCTTCTTTTCTTTATCTGTTAAGTCTTATTGTAGGGACTTATGGGTCTCTCTCTGTCTTTTAGGTGAAGGTTATCCAGGAGGATCTTCTGTAGTATTGGAAGGTCTCTCCTGATCCTGGGTCCCTGGGTCCATTTTAGCATCACAAATCCTCCCACTCGGGACATTAAAGGGGCATCCCGGGTTGTCTAACTGGCGTAATTCCCTGGGTCATAGCGACCACTCAAAATTCACCTTATGGAGGCATCCCCGGATACTGGGACTGGGACCCCTTCGGGGCATCCCAAAAAGTGTATGTTGTGTGGGATTTCCATTACTGGGGATGATGTGTTACTGTGTATACCATGTGCACAGCAAACTATTACGTGGCAGTCCGAACCCCAAGCGGCGGGGTCAGCACAGCCGGCCACCTCAACTCCCCCTCCCGCCTTGACTCGTGCCCCGTGTGACGTGGTCATGGGCAGGGATCTGCAATCCGAGATGTGTGCCAGATTGGCTAGCCTTGAGAAAATGCTCTCTAGCTCGGTCGCCCGTAAGGCTCCGTCTAAGAGAAAGCATTTGTCGCCGGCTCCGCCGGTGGATGATCTTGATGACAGAGACAATCTGGATTGGTCTGATTATCCTCAGCTAGAGGAGGGGGAAGTTGATGAGGGTTCAGAATTTTCGGATGATGAGCAGTCTGCTGGCGCTGATGCCGAGCTTTCTGATTTAGGGAGATCCTTGGACTCTCCTCACGCTCTGTCTCTCATGCTGGAAGTTCTGAATATTTCCCCTCCGGAGGAGGCGTCACAGCAGAAAGGTGAATTGTTTGAGGAATCCAGGCCGCGCCTGGAGTTTCCTACGCAACGCCATTTTGATAGAATCATTGACAAGGAATGGGATAGGCCGGCTCGGCTCCCTGGCATCCCTCAGGGGTGGGATAGGAAATATCCCTTTCCTTCTGAGGCGGTCAAGCGCTGGGCATCTCCCCCCGAGGTGGATGCACCGGTTTTGGGGTTGTCTAACTCCTCGGTGTTAAACAGACCTGATTGTTCCACTCTCAAAGATGGAGAGGATAAACGTATTGATCAGATGGCTTCTCATGGCTTTACTAGCATTGGGTCGGCCATCCGGCCTGTGTGTGCTTCGGAGCTAATGGTGTTGGCCACCAGGTCTGTGGTCAGGGACCTGTTGACTTCTTCCGGGCTTCGTCCTGGTAGTAACGAGTTCCTTAGCCTTAAACGGTGCGAGTTGTTTCTATCCTTTGTGTTGACTGCCTTGGATGATACTTTGATGATGTGTGGTAGGACTTCGGCTCTGCTTGTGGCTATTCGGCGGTCGGTGTGGCTGCGCCAGTGGGCGGCCGATTTTATGTCCAAAAAATCACTGACGGCTTTACCCTTTGTTGGTCTACGGCTCTTTGGAGAGACATTGGACTCTGTCACCAAGGGTGGTAGGTTACCTCAACGTAAGAAACAACGCCGCCCTTTTCGGGGGGCGCCTGCCTTTACCCCCTCCTTTCGGGGGGCCAGATCTGGTAGGGGTTCTGCATTTCCCTCTTCCAGAGGAGATTCCGGAAACAGGGGCAGAGGACGTGCCCGTTCTGGATACAGTTGGGGCTCTAAGCCCAAACCGGCTGCTAAGCCGGCTCAGCAATGAGGGGGCGCCCTCACCCATGCGGGTGGGGGGACGGCTGCAGCACTTCTCTCAGATCTGGGATCAAGAGGTCTCGGACAGATGGATCCGGGAAGTGGTGTCTTCCGGCTACAAGCTGGAGTTCGAGCTCCGCCCCCCTTCCAGATTTGTCAGGTCTCGGATGCCGTCGGAGCCTCTAGCGGCGCAGGGGCTCCTGGTGGCAGTGGAGAATCTTCTGGACATGGCTGTCATTTGCCCAGTGCCCCCTTCAGATCGGGGCAGGGGCTTTTATTCCAATCTGTTCACGGTACCCAAGAAGGACGGGTTGGTCCGACCCATCTTGGATCTGAAGTTTCTCAACAGGTTCATCCGGCCGAGGAAATTCCGCATGGAAACGCTGCGTTCGGCCATTCACTCTCTTCGTCAGGGAGACTTTCTGACGTCCATAGACATCAAGGATGCTTATCTACACGTTCCGGTTTTTCCAGCACACCAGAGGTTTCTCAGGTTCGTGGTGGAGGATCGGCACTTTCAGTTTGTGGCACTTCCTTTCGGTCTCACCTCAGCTCCTCGGGTGTTCACCAAGGTGCTAGCGGGGGTGATGGCTCTGCTCAGAGGCCAGGGTATCCGCATCGTGCCCTATTTGGACGATCTACTGATCATGGCCTCTTCCTTCAACCAAGCGGAGTTGGACACCAGAGCGGTGGTGTCCACTCTGGAAAGGTTCGGTTGGGTGATCAATCACCCCAAGTCTTCTCTTTCTCCGTCCAGAATTCTGACCTTTCTGGGAATGTCTCTGGACACTTCACAGGCCAGGGTGTTTCTACCCCAGGCCAAGATTCTTTTGATTCAGGAGTTAGTTCGGCTTCTCTTGTCTACCCCTCATCCGACCATCCGGTTAGGGATGAGGCTGGTGGGGTTAATGGTGGCCTCATTCGAGGCAGTTCCCATTGCGCAGTTTCACACAAGGACGCTTCAGCTTCATCTGTTGAAGGTTTGGGACAAGTCTCCTCTATCGTTGGATCAGTCCTTCCTGATGACTCCCCGAGTTCGTCGATCCCTGCAATGGTGGCTGGGGTCGGTCAATCTGTTGAAGGGCAGATCTTTTCTGGCTCCGTGTTGGGAAACAGTCACCACGGATGCCAGTCTGTCAGGTTGGGGGGGTGTTTAGAAGGACCTCCAGTTTCAGGGTTTGTGGGGCCCGCGGGAGGCTCACGAGCCCATCAATGTTCTGGAGTTGAGAGCCATCAGGCTGGTTCTGTTTCGCTTGACTCATCAGTTGAGAGGCCTGCCAGTTCAGGTCCGGTCGGACAACAGAACGGCGGTTGCTTACATCAATCACCAAGGAGGGACTCGCAGCAGGAGTGCCCTCAGGGAAGTGTCTTTGATTCTGGACTGGGCAGAGACCCACGTCCCGTGTATCTCAGCAGTCTACATTCCGGGAGTGGAGAACACGGAGGCGGACTTGCTGAGCAGGACCTCCTCTCGTCAGGGGGAGTGGTCTCTCAGTCCCAAGGTGTTTCGTTCGATATGTCTCAGGTGGGGGGTCCCAGCGGTGGACCTCTTTGCTTCTCGTCACAATCACAAGCTTCCAGTCTTTGTGTCTCTCTCGCAGGATCCTCTGGCTCTGTCAGTGCATGCCATGTCTCTAAACTGGAGGGATCTGGGGCTCCTTTACCTGTTTCCTCCGTTCCCAATGCTAGCCAGAGTGCTGCGCAAACTGGCCTTGGATGGTGCGTCGGCAATTCTGGTGGCCCCAAGGTGGCCAAGGCGAGTTTGGTTCGCAGATCTTGTAAGACTGGCAGAGGATCAGTTCGCCCTGCCTCTGCTGCCGGACCTGCTCACCCAGGGTCGGCTGCGCTATCCCAATTTACCATCGCTGGCTTTGACGGCATGGCTGCTGAAACCGCCATCTTGAAGGAGGAAGGTCTTTCTGACGCAGTGATTCAGACTCTTATCTGTGCCAGGAAGCGCTCTTCCTCTTCTATTTACTACAGGACTTGGAGGGCCTATATTGATTGGTGTGAAAGTAGGTCTTTCTCTTGTCGAGAGTTCTCCATTCCTAGAATTTTAGAGTTTCTCTAACATGGTCTAGATCTGGGGCTCCAGCTTAGTACATTGAAAGGGCAGGTTTCTGCCCTGGCGGTGTTCTTCCAAAGGTCTTTTGCACTTCATCCCTTAGTCAAGACCTTTTTCCAAGGTGTTACACATGTTCGGCCTCCTAGGAAGCCTTTTGTTCCAGTTTGGGATTTGAACCTGGTTCTTTCTGCTCTCCAGGGCCTTCCGTTTGAGCCCTTGAATGAGATAGCTTTGTCTTCTCTTACCCAAAAGGTGGCCTTTTTGGTGGCTATCACTTCGGTTAGGCGTGTTTCTGAGTTGGCAGCTTTATCCATTACAGCTCCGTACTTCGAGAAACATCAGGACAAGGTTGTCTTTCGTTTCAAGCAGGATTTTCTTCCTAAAGTGGTCTCGGAGTTTCATCTGAATCAGGACATTGTTTTTCCCTCTCTATGCCCAAATCCCAGCGACGACAAGGAAAGGGCATTGCATTCCTTGGATGTAGTTAGTGTTGTGGAACATTATCTGGAGGTTACGTCTTCCTTTCGAAAGACTGATGCTTTCTTTGTGGTGCCCTGCGGGCCTAGGAAAGGTTTGGCTCCTGCCAAATCTTCCATTAGTAAATGGATTCGTCAGGCCATCATTGGGGCCTATTCTGCCAAGGGGAGGAGTCCCCCTTTTCGTGTTACTGCTCATTCTACTCGTGCAGTTGGTGCGTCCTGGGCTTTTCAGCACCAGGCTTCTGTTGAACAAGTTTGTAAGGCCGCTACCTGGTCTTCGGTTCACACCTTTTCCAAGTTTTACAAGGTTGATGTTCGGGCATCAGCGGATGCTGTTTTTGGCCGCAAAGTTTTGCAAGCTGTTGTGGTTTAAGGTTGTGCATTGTTGCCTAGTTTTGGATCCCCGCCCTTGTTATGGACACTGCTGTTGGATGTCCCACATGTTATGGATTCTTGAAGCGGGGTGTGTGACATACTAAGAATAATACCATTTTGTGAATACTCACCTTGTAAAATGGGTATTATGAGTATGTCACACACCCCGCTTCAACCCGCCCTTTTGTATTCAGGATCCTCTTTATTGCGAACTTTGCGTGGTTGTTGTTTATATTTGCCTCTTCCTGGTCCCTTACCTTACTGCTTTCTGTATACTGGGTAGTGAGTGGGAGGTCCCAGGTATTTATGGATCAGGGAGGGGCTTTCTTTTGCTATCATCTCTGCAGGAACGCCCTCTTCAGGACGATATTACCCACATGTTATGGATTCTTGAAGCGGGGTGTGTGACATACTCATAATACCCATTTTACAAGGTGAGTATTCACAAAATGGTATTACTTCTTTATAATAATATCATGTATACAATGTTTTTGCCCGTGTTCTTTGTGTCTCTGGTGCCGCGGGTCTCGGGCCCCCCCTTCGGTGCTCGTAGCGTTCTCGTTGCTATGGAGACCGCCAGTGTGTGCAGTGACGTGGACCCCATGACGCGCCAGCTTTCTTTCGACGGAGCGCGCGTCTCCTCCCAGTGACCTTTGTCCTTGTGTGTGTGACGCGCTCCCGCCGTGTCAGCTGACGCGCTCCCGTGTGACGCGCTCCCGCCGTGTCAGCTGTGCTGATTGATGGACCATGTCGGCTGCCTGCAGGTGAACTTCCGGGTGGCGAGTCCGGTGCGCGCGCCGTGTGGGGGCTGCGATTCTGGCGCGAGAGACGCACAGACGGTGTGGGGTAAGTGACGATAATTTAGTGGCTTATTTAAACGTAATTATGGATTGACTCACTTATCTATGAATAAGGACCCTTCTCTGTCCGAAACGCGTTAGCACGTGAGACTTTTTATCTCCATCGGGTTCTATTATTTGTTTTTAAAGCTGCCTTTTCTACTTTGGGATGATTTTATATGGATTTTCATTAAAGCATTATAATTTTTAAGGAGTGCTGACCAAATAGCATTTGTGATCTACAAGTTTGAAGTGGGGATTTGGGACTCCCTCAGGCCTTGCACCCATCATTGGACCCGTGTTGCGGTTATATCAATTCTTTTTTGACCATTCACAAATGCCTGGTGTGGGCATAAACCCTGCTAGAGGGTTAGTGGCCATGCACCCGCTGGCGCGCTCGGAGCCGCTGGCTAAGATGGCGTGATGTCAGCAGCTCCGAGCGCACTGACTGGACGAGTGGCCGCGCATGCGCCGTAGGACCGGGAAGAGGTGAGTGTACAGGGCGACCTGGGGTGTTTCACACAGCGGGGCATCCAGATTTCGGATTCCCCAGGGGGTGGGAATTGATCATGCTGGGTTTTGGTCCGCTTTAAGGGCTAGGTTACAACAGAAGCTGAAGCTGCTGTGAGCGTTGTCACCTATCGGAAAGAAAATCTGTGTGAAATAATCTAGAATCATTTTCTATGATAAAAAAAAGGCCTGTGGATGTGTGACCCGGATCAGGTCTACAGCAGTGTCCCTAACCCTCTACTCGGGAGCCATCGACAAGTTTTGTGGATCAGCTAGATGTACAGGCAATGTGGAGATCCACAAAAACGCGACCTGTTGGTGGCTCTCAGGGACAGAGTTGGGGGAACTCTGGTCTGAGGTATCTGCACTCTTTAGACTGCCGGGACCTCTGCTTATTATTAGAAAAACGCATGTACTCACCTTTTGTCCTCTGCAGCTGTTCCATCCTACCCCGGCTCAATAAAACCTACTGGTTTCTGAGATCGAGGATCGTGCCATAACCTCAGCGTCGTACTCCTGCTTCCCAGTGACTGGCCACGCCATCTCACCAGGGGAACTCAGAGTGCGGTAAGTCTTAAAGTGATCCTATACCCAGAAAGGACGTTTCTATTCCAAACCTAGTTAGTGTTGTTATGAATAGTGGGCAAAGGCTTTAGTAAAAAGCTGCCGCCGACATCGCTGCCCACCGAGGCTTCCGTCCTCTCTGTTCCGAGTCTCTCCAGCTTGTGAGGCTAGCTCGAAGTAAGAGTTACCTGTACTTCCGGTCGCCCACGTGAAAGGGCTGTGCCCGGAAGTGATGTCAGAGCGCAGCCGGATTAGCGGTTGTGTGACTCCGCCCCCTTCTTCCCCGCAGATTTCGAAAAAATTAAGGGGAAAAAATTGAAGCTGCGAACCGGAGACTGCCGGCCCGGAGCTTCAGGTGAGTCCAAGGGGGGCTCACTAGGCAAGCACACCCGCTGCCGAAAAGCCCCGGGTTGAAGGGGACAGCGCACGACTAGTAAGATTCTAGGGCCACTAGATTCCCTTTCCCCTGGAGCATCTACAATCGGGATGCACTGCTGTGTGAAAGCCCCCCATGGCCCCAGAAACTCACATTCTTTCTCAGCAGCGGCTGCATCCTCACTATCCCTTTAACAGGGTGCGTACCCGCGCCAGGCATTTGCGAATGCTTGGGGCAGGCACACTTCCTAAGAGGGGAGCGGGGGATGCGGCTGCCGGTGCGCTCAGTTCCGTTCCCTTAGTCGAAGGGGACGGGAGAGGATCGGAGCGCGCTGATTGGACCAGAGGTCGTGCATGCACGGTAGGGCCAGGGGAAAGGCGAGTTCGTACGTGCAACCTGGGGGAGTTTCAAAGAGTGGTGCATCCCTGATCGGGGTGCAAGCACCAAAACCCAGGACAGTCAAAATCCTGGGTTTTGGTCCACTTTAAAGTGCAGATTATCCGCTCCTAAGGACAATGCTGTGATGTATAGGCAAAGGGTTAGACCAGGGGTACTCAACTGGCGGACCGTGATCCGAATCCGGACCTTGGATGCCAGCTGCCCGGACCCCTGCCCAAAGCCAACAGCAGTAGACTTGTAACTTCACCTAAAGCCCCATTCCCAGCCACTGACCTGCACAATCACCTAACCCTTCTCCCAGCCAATCACGTAACCCCCTCCTGACTCCCTGGCATAAATCCCTCACCTGAGCCCCAAATTGGGCTAATTGCTGAGGAGAAGGGATTTTACTGTTGGTGTTCGGACTCGGACCTTAATCCTATAGCACAGTGGTCCCCAACCCTGTCCTCAAGGCCCACCAACAGGCCAGGTTTTGCAGATCTCCACAAAGATGCACAGGTGGAGTAATTAGTGCAGCTGCAGAGCAATAGAGCTGGCTATTTGGAGATCCAAAAAACATGACATGTTGGTGGGCCTTGAGGACAGGGTTGAGGACCACTGCTATAGCAGACCCCAGTAATTGGACCTCTGCTGGAAGTAGTTGAGTACCCCTGGGTTAGACCCTGCTTGTCCTTTGGAATCATACTTGGAGAAGTGAAAGGTCCAGAGGCACAAACCTGGTTTTGGCGATGTCCACGGGCATAGAGGCGGCGGTGGTGACCAGGCCGCTGATCATACTGGCACAGAAGTGACACAGAATATCGTCCCGGAAATATCCTGCGGGAAACAGACACGCGAGTTACACTGACGCCAAACACGCCACATAGTTATACAGCAAAGGTTGGCGCCCAACCTCGAAGGACCTTTGCAGTAGAATGGCTCAGGGACTTAGGATGCCGCCTTTTTACCAAATATAATTTGTGAATGGCTACTTACCTTTTTCCTTTTTAAATCAGGTTATGCTTGTAAAGCAGAACAAAACCCAGGAATTGGAATTTCGCAAAACTCATCTTGCCTCAATCCACTGGTTCATATGCGGGCTCCCGTTCAATCAAAGCCCTTTGCAGTGTTTACGTCCTTCAGCAAAGGGCTTGGATTGAGCTCAATGGGGAGCACGCGTGGCGTCCCAGATTATCTGAACGGCTGGAAAGGGAGAGAGCACATCACCACTCCCCATTAAAAACAATCAGAGTTCTGATAGGACGAGAGCCTGCGCATGCATCGTTGGAGCAGGGAAAGGTGTTTAAACAAGACTAACGCCCTGTCAGGTCTGGAGTTCCCCCACAACATGGAAGCCTGTTTCTGCCTTGCATGGACCTTGCCCGTCTCCACTTAATGCTGTATGCTGCTCCACCAGCAGGTGGCTCTCTGCTGCAGATGTGCTGGTGATTAGCAAGCACCTGTGCTATTGACTTCCTGCTCTTTATAAGCTGATCCAACCTTGCAGCCGGTGGATCAGCATTACATTGTCGTCTTGTACCCAGACCACTCTATCTTGAACCCAGAACTCAGGATTCCTGCCACAGCCTTTGTGATTTACCTTCCCTGTAGCAGCCTTGTTTCCGCCTTTGGACTTTATCTTTTTAGACTCAGAGGTCAGGTTTAAAGGGGTTCGATGGCTTCAAAGTAGACCAAAACTAGAATTAGAGTTAGCATAATCCTTAGGAGGCTTCCAGATTTGGGACGTCCCTCGGTGATGTGATGAGACTCTTCACCACAAAGGGGCCCACTGAGACCATGCCGCCCAAGGGCCCACAAACCTGCATCCGGCCCTGGGTGTACGTGTGTGTATGTGTGTGTGTGTGTTTGAGCAAGCACGTTGCTTTTCTCTTACCAGAATCCAACAGGAACTGCTTAGATTGGGAGTAAGAGGCCAGCTGAGAAGCATTCACAACAACAGCACGGGCCATGGTGGGTATACAACCCTGCAAGATACAAGGAGGTGAGTGTAGGATACATCAAGCACACGGGAACATCTCAGTTTTATGTTTATCTTCTGGGCCCTCTACCCGTGTTTAGTTACACTTTATTCAACTCATAATACAGTGTGTATTAGGCTTCTTTCACATTGGGATGAGGCGAAAAAGATAGCGACTCATAGGCGATCAGCGATTTCTTAGTATAGCGATTTACCGGTGATAGCGATCTCATAAATCAACCAACTTTATTTAACGTGCTACAAACAAATGGCATAGAAAATATAGCTCATTGTCTGCCGACAGCAGTAGAATTGCTGTCGCTAAGGCGATAGCGATTATATGGAGATTCAATTGACTTCTATGGGATCGCTATCGCCCATCAACAGCCTGAAAACGCAGCATGTTGGAATTTTTTAAATCGCCCTGCAAATGCTCAGCAATCGCCTGTGTGAAAGTCACAGTAGGACAACATAGGCAGTGAACAGTCAAAAATGACTTAAAGTGGCCCAAGACCCAGGATTTTGACTATCCTGGGTTTTGGTCGTTAACACCCCCCCCCCCCCCCCCCCCAGGGAAACCTGATAGGGGGGGTGCCCCACTGTTTGAAACCTCCCAGGTCGCCTGAATGAACTCACCTCTTCCCGGTCCTACGGCACATGTGTGATGCTACCGAGTCAAGATGGCAGCGGCCGTATCCTAGAGTCCTGAACAGAGTTGCAGGCCAGTGGGATAAAGGATAAAAACTAAGTGATTAAAAACATATATTATTTTAGATGCTGGGGAATCATTTTTAAGGGTTTGGGCTTTTCATTCAATGACGCTGAAGGTCCCCTTTAAGCTCCTCCTTGAAGGGTACCTGGTTGTAACTGCTTGTTGCTAGGGGGTACTAGGCGTACTCGAAAACCACTGGTGTAGAGTACTCACCCGCCACAACGTGGTGAGCCCTTCCTCTCTGGTCATCCGGACTAGAGCATTGACAACGTTGCTGTATCCTCTCCTCTGGTCTGGAGGTAACCTAGACCACAAAAAAAAATGTTTACTAGTCATTCTCAGGACAAGATGCCACCACCATTTTGTCTCAATTAAGATTAAATAAATATATAAATATATATACGCAAACACACACACAATCATTTCTCAACATGTGCCAGCCTTCTGTCCACTCAGGAACAATAGAACCCCTTTAAAGTGCGCAGCTCAAGACCAATAAGTGTCTCAGCAGGAGGCCTCAGCTTCAAAGACCCCACTCTGATAGAGTTCACACCCTTCCTAGCAACCGGTGGGGATGGTTCCTCTGGTAGGAAACCTACTGCCATTTGCCTGTGCTGGCCGAGTAACTTCAAAGCAGTTTCGCAAACACAGTTGGGCCATCATTTCATAGAGAATTATTACATTTCTTTGCACCCTAGTCTCTCGCCACTCCGGGATCCTCAGATATGGGAACATGGAAAACTCTGGTTGGGAGCCACGTAGGTCAGCTGTGTTTGGGTTCAAACCAGAACCCGGCTGGGTACATTGACACAAGAACAGGCTTCCTAGGACTTCCCGACAGAAAGTCAGGACCCATATTAGTGCTAGAAGCTCATATCCACCAACTGCCAGGGGGAGGAGATCAAGACCCATCCCAGGGAGAGTGAACAGCCATGTGTTCAAACATCTGGGGAATGGAGGCCTCGACTGTATTTTCTCTGGGGGAGGTCAGGTTGTGTAATGTGGGAAGGGGCCAGTATCCAGCAGAACACTTCACACCTCCCTGAGGAAGTCTGTACCTATGACTAAAGCTAATGGTAACGGACATACAATTTATCTGCTCCATTCTGAGTGTAGCTACTACCTGTATTCATTATCTATTCATTATATGAATTTTGTTTGTCTAACATAGAAACATAGAAGGTTGACGGCAGAAGGAGACCATACGGTCCATCTAGTCTGCCCTTATGTGTATACTGTATGTTCTCTTTATCTTAGGATAGATGGAGGCTTATGCCCTTATGTGTATACTGTATGTTCTCTGTATCTTAGGATAGATGTGTGCTTATCCCAGGCATGTTTAAATTCAGTGACAGCATCTACTACTCTTTCTGTAAAATAATATTTTCTAACATTGCTCCTGATCTTCCCCCCGACCAGCTTCAGGTTGTGCCCCCTTGTTCGGTCATAAAGTTTCTTCTTAAAAACACTTCCCTCCTGAACCTTATTCCCTCCTTTCACATATATAAAGGTCTCCTTCATGTCCCCCTCTCCCTTCTTTCCTCCAGACTGTACAAATTAAGTTATTTAAGTCTCTCCTGATAAGTTTTAAGTTTAAGTCCTTCCACCATTTTCGTTGCCGGCCTTTGGACACGTTCTATTTGAATAATGTATTTTTGCAGGTAAGGTCACCAGAACTGCACACAGTATTCTAGCTGTGGCCTCACCAGGGCTCTATACAGCGGCATCACAACCTCCCTCTTCCTACTGGTGATGCCTCGAGCTATGCAGCCGAGCATCCTACTTGCTTTTCCCACTGCCTGGCTACACTGTCCACTCATCTTGCAGCTATCAGTAATCAGTATCCCTAAATCTCTCTCCTCCGAGGTCCTGGATAACACAGTGCTGCCCATACGGTGCTCAGAGCAGGGATTCCTTCTACCCAAGTGCAGGATTTTACATTTAGAGACATTAAACTCTAGTTTCTACAGTTTTGACCATCTATCCAGTAAAGCTAAATCATTTTCCATGTTGCAGACACCTCCAGGAATATCCCCCCTATTACTAACCTTTGTATCATCAGCAAACAGACAAACTTTTCCTACCAAGCCTTCTCCTATGTCACTTACAAATATATTAAAAAGAATGGGGCCCAGGACAGAGCCTTGCGGCACACCACTTGTAACTCGCCTTTTGTCTAGTGTGCCCTTAAGGCGACTAAATATACAAATCTTAAGCTGTTCTTTATCTCGATCCACAAACACACATGTCCATGCTTCTGGTTCGACAGGTATACGTCACCAGGTCTGGCTTCTGACCCCATTAACGGACCAGGGCTATCGGCTGTTGGCAGTTCTACCGGGAAGGCAGGACTCCGTTTACTGGCGTTAGTGAAAGAACCCTGCAGCCTGTCAGGGTTGTGAAAGCATGGTATGCGCACCAGCGGCCACATGGATCACTGGGGGGAACAGGGGGTGTCCAACTGTGTCAAGCTGACCTCCCGTAACTTCTAGAGGGTGTGGAACATCAGATTTTGAAAATAAAGAGGCTATATCGTGCCCCACCCCAGCTCCTGGACAGTCTGCCACTCACAAACCTCCTGTTATCTGAGATCGAGGGCCCCAATAAGCACGCACTCCCGCTCAGTCATAGACCAGTCACTTCCCACCAGTCACAGTGCCTTAGCACGCAACCCTACATTACAATAGACAGTGACTGACATGAGGGGTGGGAACAGCGAACAAGGGCACCGGGAGCCCCATTTTCGGGAACTGGGAGGTTTCTGAGCATTGGATAAAAGTGTAAATCAGATAAGGTGACCTTCTATAGATGAAGTTTAGATGTAACCATTTACAAAGTAGAGTCTAGGCACGACCCTGGGCCTAGCACATGGTCATAACCCGCCTGCAGTTACGAGAGCAGATCTCACCTTCCATCTGCAGTCATTCTGATCAGAGCCACCTCTGCAGGTGTTCCCACAAAGGCTCCCGTGGCCCCGGCCGTCATCCCGATGGCAGCTTTCATTAAAAAGTTTGGTGGGGTCCCGTCTGCCTTGGTCAGCTTCTCGAACAAGATGGTGTAAATACCGAGACGGGTGGTGGTGTAGGTGGCCTGGCGGAGGAGACCGGCTGATAACCTGTGTGACAAAGGAGCATAAATATAGAAAAGGTTAACACATGAGAAACCCAAACGGGAGGCAGCTACGAGTCTGCCCATCCTCCTGCAGCGTGACGCGGTAAGTAGCAATACCGCTAACCAATTCTTCAGCCTTACCCTGTATAGATTCCGCGCAGCCCCTCATTTCGCAGGATACTGCTCACGGCGTGAAAACTGGTTTTGTACTCCCGAGTTTTGGCTCCTTCGCCGCTCAGCTGCATCCGATTCTTCACCAGATCCAGCGGCTGTACAAACACTGTGGCCCCCATCCTAAGGGAAAGGGAATAAATTAAGGCGTTAATATGAAACATGATGAAGTACATAAGATAGGATGAAGCCCCCCCCCCCCTCCTCCAATAGCTTTAGGGTTAAGACATGACCAAAAAAGTCAAACCACTCTCACAACTGTGCCCCCCCCCCCCACTACCACCACGTCAGATTTCCAGCTTTTCTGCTGATGAAGAAACCCCAAGCTGCTTGAGTAGGACATTGGATGTTGGGAACTTTGTAAAAGGTCTGGATGTGAGGTGGAAGCTGACACAAAGCGGGCAGGCGGCCGACAACAACCAGGTACGCGGTGGACAACAATGAAGACGACCAGGCACGCGGTATAGAAGGGAGAAGACCGGGTGCGCGGTGTAGAAGGAAGTTGACCAGGCACGCGGTGGACAACGAAGACGACCAGGCACCTGGTGGAGATGAATGAAGAGGACCAGGCACGCAGTGAAGAAGGACAAAGAAGACCAGGCACGCGGTGTACAACAATGACGACCAGGCAGAAGAGAGACAACGAAAAAGACCAGGCACGCAGTGGACAACGAAGACCAGGTAAGTAGCGTACAATGAAGAAGACCAGGCCCGCAATGTACAACAAGGACCAGGCATGCGGTTGTGAACGACACACACCAGACATACCATGGACAAAAACACAGTCTGTGTGCACGGTGGAGGACACCGGCGCAAATTAAGGGGCACGGTGGAGAACACCGGCGCATAGCAAGCACGCGGTGGTGGATGCAGAGCAGGCACGCGGTGGTGGATGCAGAGCAGGCACGCGGTGGTGGATGCAGAGCAGGCACGCGGTGGAGGACGCAGAGCAGGCACGCGGTGGAGGACGCAGAGCAGGCACGCGGTGGAGGACGCAGAGCAGGCACGCGGTGGAGGACGCAGAGCAGGCACGCGGTGGAGGACGCAGAGCAGGCACGCGGTGGAGGACGCAGAGCAGGCACGCGGTTGAGGACGCAAAGCAGGCACGCGGTGGAGGACGCAGAGCAGGCACGCGGTGGAGGACGCAGAGCAGGCACGCGGTGGAGGACGCAGAGCAGGCACGCGGTGGAGGACGCAGAGCAGGCACGCGGTGGAGGACGCAGAGCAGGCACGCGGTGGAGGACGCAGAGCAGGCACGCGGTGGAGGACGCAGAGCAGGCACGCGGTGGAGGACGCAGAGCAGGCACGCGGTGGAGGACGCAGAGCAGGCACGCGGTGGAGGACGCAGAGCAGGCACGCGGTGGAGGCACACGGTGGAGGACGCAGAGCAGGCACGCGGTGGAGGACGCAGAGCAGGAACGCGGTGGAGGACGCAGAGCAGGAACGCGGTGGAGGACGCAGAGCAGGAACGCGGTGGGGGACGCAGAGCAGGAACGCGGTGGGGGACGCAGAGCAGGCACGCGGTGGAGGACGCAGAGCAGGCACGCGGTGGAGGCACACGGTGGAGGACGCAGAGCAGGAACGCGGTGGAGGACGCAGAGCAGGAACGCCGCGGTGGAGGACGCAGAGCAGGAACGCGGTGGAGGACGCAGAGCAGGAACGCGGTGGGGGACGCAGAGCAGGCACGCGGTGGAGGACGCAGAGCAGGAACGCGGTGGAGGACGCAGAGCAGGAACGCGGTGGAGGACGCAGAGCAGGAACGCGGTGGAGGACGCAGAGCAGGAACGCGGTGGAGGACGCAGAGCAGGAAAGCGGTGGAGGACGCAGAGCAGGAACGCGGTGGAGGACGCAGAGCAGGAACGCGGTGGAGGACGCAGAGCAGGAACGTGGCGGAGGACGTAGAGCAGGAACGCGGTGGAGGACGTAGAGCAGGAACGTGGCGGAGGACGTAGAGCAGGAACGCGGCGGAGGATGCAGAGCAGGCACGCGGTGGAGGACGTAGAGCAGGAACGTGGCGGAGGACGTAGAGCAGGAACGCGGCGGAGGACGCAGAGCAGGCACGCGGTGGAGGACGCAGAGCAGGAACGCGGTGGAGGACGCAGAGCAGGAACGTGGCGGAGGACGTAGAGCAGGAACGCGGTGGAGGACGTAGAGCAGGAACGTGGCGGAGGACGTAGAGCAGGAACGCGGCGGAGGATGCAGAGCAGGCACGCGGTGGAGGACGTAGAGCAGGAACGTGGCGGAGGACGTAGAGCAGGAACGCGGCGGAGGACGCAGAGCAGGCACGCGGTGGAGGACGCAGAGCAGGCACGCGGTGGAGGACGCAGAGCAGGAACGCGGTGGAGGACGCAGAGCAGGAACGCGGCGGAGGACGTAGAGCAGGAACGCGGTGGAGGACGCAGAGCAGGAACGCGGTTGGAGGACACAGAGCAGGAACGCGGTTGGAGGACGTAGAGCAGGAACGTGTCGGAGGACGCAGAGCAGGAACGCGGTGGAGGACGCAGAGCAGGAACGCGGTGGAGGACGCAGAGCAGGAACGCGGTGGAGGACGCAGAGCAGGAACGCGGTGGAGGATACCAGGGGCTGGGCATACAGGGAGGGAGGTTTTAAAGATATATTTACTGAACGTGACTGTGTTGTAAGAACTTGAGGCCCCGCTTTCAATTTTGCCAGGGGTTACACTTTGTCTGAAGATTACACTTCTAGCTGGTCTTTGGACTGAGAACCTGTCTAAAGATCACCAGTTACCCCCTGCAGCTGCGCTGCGATCACTGGAACCTTCGTATTATATTTGTGTCTAACTTTTACTCAAGAGCTCTTTGTTGCTAAAGCTTGGCCGCAGCCCAGCAACGGCTCCATTCTTGACCTCTGTCTGAAGGTCACATGGCACAGAGTTCTTCTACCAGCACAGAGCTGGGATTTCAGAATAGCAACATCCAGCATAGCAAGGATCCCAGTAACGATTTATCATAAACAAGGTGGATTGATTATAACCCGAGCTATTATTCTAGATTAAACCGGACCTTCACCCTGAATAAGAGCCTATCTTATATGTTTCCCCCCTGTACATACAGATTGCCCACATTAATCCAGACTTTCACCCTGAATTAAAGCCTATCTTATATGCCCCCCCCCCTGTACATATATATTGCCCACATTAATCCGGACCTTCGCCCTGAATAAGAGCCTATCTTATATGTTCCCCCCCCCCCTGTACATACAGATTGCCCACATTAATCCGGACCTTCACCCTGAATAAGAGCCTATCTTATATGTTTCTTCCGACCTGTACATACAGATTTCCCACATTAATCCGGACCCCGACCCAGAATAAGAGCCTATCTTATATGCCCACCCCCCGCCCCTGTACATACAGATTGCCCACATTAAAAATCATCCTACCTGCATCTACTGCATTTTCTGAGATCTTAAACATCCAAGATGGCGGCCCATGGGCTGCCTGCAGACAGGAAATGTCTTCTGACTGACGCTCTGCCTTCTGGGACTGCTGTCTTTTTCCTGAACCCAGCTCTGCCTGTGCACAGCACAGCTATAACCTGCCCCCTGCACTTTTGACCCCTCTCCTCTCCTCAGTATGTGATGCTACTGAGCCAAGATGGCGGCGCCCGTATCCTAGAGTCCTGAACAGAGTCCTAGGCCAGTGGGGGAAAGAATAATAAGCAACTAAAAACGATGTATTAATCTTAGATGCTGGAGAATAGTTTTTTAAGGGCTTGGGCTTTTCATGAAATCACGCTGAAGGTCCGGTTTAAGAAGACCCTAGTAGCCGGACACCTCTTAGCCACGCCCCTGCCATTACATTGTAATTAGCTCACAGCTTTCTGCAATGTGTGAGTGATCTCTCCAGAGCACTGATGCGATAGGGATCACTCTGGAGAAGTTGTATGTGCATTCTTGTGCATTTCTGATGCCCTTTAATTCATTGACTATCCAAAACATACCACCAAGGTATTGATGGAAAAAGGCCAAGAAACCTCGATGTATAAGAACAGGAACAGAAGCACCGCAACCACTAGTGGGCACTATTTGTTCATTTAATAGGAAGCAGAGGAAGATAAGGAAAGTAATTACTACAAGTGATTAGGCCTCTGTGTGGGGCCAATTATATTATAACAGGACCCGCCTATTTACATTTTTTTTTTAAAGTGGACCAACACCCTCCCCTGATTGGCCCGGGAATCTATAAGATTCCCGAACCCCCCAGATCCCCGAAAATCCTACCTGATCCTCGTTCCAGCGGCACATGCGTGGGCTGCCGCCTCCCGCGCGTCCCTCTAGCAGGGCGGGCACCCGCACCGGCCGTTTGTGAATGGGCCTGTAAGAGGGACGCGCGGGAGGAGGCGGCGGCCCGCGCTCAGCTTGTCCGTCGGCGGCGATTGGACGAGCGACACGTGGGAGCGGGGTCAGGTGAGTTTTCGGGGCTTTCTGGGGGGTTTCACACAGCGGGGCACCCACGATCGGGGTGCCCCGCGGAAGTGGACCAATACCCAGCATAGTCAAAATCCTGGGTGTTGGTCCACTTTAAACTGAGGAAACACATACAAAAACAGTAATAAATTGATAGATATATATAGCACATTGCATAGATAACTATGGTTTACTTTACAAGGGATACAAATGAGCACAGTCACTCAATGTAGATTTTTATATGTCTTATCAGTTTGAGCCACTATTTCTACTTACTGTGAGTCTTATAAAAAAAAAAAAAAACGTATCCAATATTTATAACACACTTTTGTGAAATATAGATATGGACTCCGGAATTAAGGGCGCTGAAGAAGCCAGTTTAGGCGAGACTAGTCCGCCGCTTGGAATTCTGAAGATAAACCACATGATCAGATCTACGGCCCACTAGGGAAAATGCTAATTAGTAACGCAATTATAATTGTAATGCCCATGCTCTATTTCAAATGATGTGTGAGATTTTTTTATTTGATTTATTATAATATAATTGACGATTAAAATTTGTAAGCGGGGGTCAGCATTTTTGAGCTCTCAGTAAACAAATTCTCTTGTGGGGGGCGGTCCAAACCCCACATCCTTTCTTTGTATAACTAACAATAAAGTAGATCACAGAGAACGTCTGAGCGTAGCTTAACAGATGCAGAGACAGAGGAGGACACGGGGGAAGTCAACAGAGGAGGAGGACACGGGGGAAGTCAACAGAGGAGGAGGACACGGGGGAAGTCAACAGAGGAGGAGGACATGGGGGAAGTCAACAGAGGAGGAGGACACGGGGGAAGTCAACAGAGGAGGAGGACACGGGGGAAGTCAACAGAGGAGGAGGACACGGGGGAAGTCAACAGAGGAGGACACGGGAGAAGTCAACAGAGGAGGAGGACACGGGGGAAGTCAACAGAGGAGGAGGACACGGGGGAAGTCAACAGAGGAGGAGGACACGGGGGAAGTCAACAGAGGAGGACACGGGAGAAGTCAACAGAGGAGGAGGACACGGGGGAAGTCAACAGAGGAGGAGGACACGGGGGAAGTCAACAGAGGAGGAGGACACGGGGGAAGTCAACAGAGGAGGAGGACACGGGGGAAGTCAACAGAGGAGGAGGACACGGGGGAAGTCAACAGAGGAGGAGGACACGGGGGAAGTCAACAGAGGAGGAGGACACGGGGGAAGTCAACAGAGGAGGACACGGGAGAAGTCAACAGAGGAGGAGGACACGGGGGAAGTCAACAGAGGAGGAGGACACGGGGGAAGTCAACAGAGGAGGAGGACACGGGGGAAGTCAACAGAGGAGGAGGACACGGGGGAAGTCAACAGAGGAGGAGGACACGGGGGAAGTCAACAGAGGAGGAGGACACGGGGGAAGTCAACAGAGGAGGAGGACACGGGGGAAGTCAACAGAGGAGGAGGACACGGGGGAAGTCAACAGAGGACGACACAGGGGAAGTCAACAGAGGAGGAGGACACGGGGGAAGTCAACAGAGGAGATGAACACGGGTCAGGCTCTACTATTGGTTCATGAGACCCGCAACACATCGCCAGTCCATGTGCTTATATGTGGGACTCAAGCAGTCGCTGGCCTGGGACACCTTAAGTCGGGATGCCCCGCTGTGTGAACATCCCCGGGACGTCGCAAAACCTTCTTCCTGGCTTCCGCGTCAATGTAAACATCAGGCGGCCGCATCCCTGCATCCTTGGGCTGTGCGCATGCGCCCGCCCCCGATTGCCGAGCTCCGCATGTAAACAGAGCCCTTTGCCGAGCCATTACATATCTATGGCAAACGGCTTTGACTGGATGAGAGTCAGTGCATGTGATGTTGGACGGTAAAGAGGTTTGTTTTACAGGGGACTTGGAGGAGGGGGGGTTCGCACAGCAGGGCATCCCGAAACTGGATGCCCTGAAGGGAGGGAATCAAAACCCAGCTCGATCAGCCTGGGATCAATATGTTTCCCGGGCCGATCAATTCCCTCCACCTGGGGCATCCAAAAATGGGATGCTCCGCTGTGCGAAACCCCCCCAGGTGACCCTATACACTTACCTTCCTACCTGGTCCAACGGCGCATGCGCGAGCTGCATCCCCACTACCTCTCTAGCAGGGAGCGTACCCGTGCCAGGTATTTGTGAAAGGCCGGTGCGGGCACGCTCCCCGTTAGAGGGAAGCGGGGAGTGCGGCTGTCAGCGCGCTCGATCGGGGTGCCCCGGGGGGAAAGGACCAAAACCCCGGATAGTCAAGGTCCACTTGTGTCACGGTGCATTGAATTTTTTTTATATAAGTAACACTGTGCATTGCATTCTTGTTATTGCTATATGTCCTGATGAAGGGGGGCTTTGCTGTACCCCCGAAACATCGACCATTGTGATGTATATGCTGGATTGAATAAACTTTCTTGATCTTGAAGATGTATTGGAGTGCTGGTCCGTTCTTGTTCTGGATCTGCGGCCTCTCCGCTGACTGTGCACCCACGCGTTTGCTATTGGATTTATGGTAGAAGTGCGGCGGCCATCTACTTGCTTTAAAGAGGAACAACACACCCAATTTTGAAGTTTTGTGGGGGGGTGTAACTGAATGCGGTCGCATCCGCAATTGGGATGCCCTACTGTGTGTATCCCCCGCAAGCCGCCCTATACACTCACCTTCCTGTCACTTCCACGTTGTAGACTCCGACGAGAAGGAGCGCGCTCATTGGCTGAGCGGCCCACTCAGCCAGTCTAAGCTTAGCCGGCAGCCGCATCCCCAACTCAGCTTATATCCATGGAATGCCCACACCGTCCATTCAGAAAGGCCGGGCACAGAGACCCTGCAAGGGTTCTGGGAGAAGGTGAAGGAGTGTATTGGGCCTTCTGGGGGGGGGGTTACACAACGGGGCATGTCCCAAGGGGTGAAACTCGAACAGCCCTGGAGTCTTTTAGACTCCAGGACCTGCAAAGGAATTCGGATTCTGGGATTTTGCTGGCAGCTTTATTTGTGGACTAATACGCATTATTTCCGCAGTAACCCCTTCCCTGCAATACCATCCCGAGGACTCACAGCATGAGGCTCTACCCTTGTCCTAAATTAGTGGTCCCCAATCCTCTCCTGGAGAGCCACCAACAGCTCATGCTTTGTGGATCTTCACATAGCCGCCTCTATAGTACTGCTAAACACTTGTTGATGGCTCCTGAGGAAGTGGTTAGGGAATACTACCATAAATAACGAAAAAAAAAAAAAAACACTACATGGAACACCTTTTTTTGTCTTCTATGTTTCTTCAGCCATTCATCAGAACAGCTTCCTACACACTGATGGGCTGTGTATAAATACGACCGTATCCCGCGTGATCCTCGTGTGACTGTGACTGGCTGCTTTCAGTATTAGTGAAGTTCCTGTCTCCTGGAATTGACACACATAACAGTCTATATGCAGAAAGTGCTGAAACAATAGAATGGACTGGAACGGAACTCAAATAATCTCAGAGCGCCGGACTGTGCTGTATCCTCTACTTTCCGGCTCCCACATCATCATCATCATTGCCCAGGATGCAGCCATGATGGATAGGGGCAGGGTGGGCAATCGGGTACAGCTATGATTTCCTCTGTATGTGACTGCGGCCTCCCTTGTATTTCTCCATCGGGCGCCGGGTCTTGCGCAGATGCCGTGGTCATGGTCATCTCTCTATGGTGCTGCCCCCTCGAAAGGGAGAAGGTGTCTGAAACTCAACACTCACTTTAAAGAGGGATATACTCTAGACACCTATGGGATCCCACATGACCCCCACAAGAAGCCTACCCCAAAATATGGCACCACCACACTTATTCCAATAAAGATATATCCATTTTATTATTATCCAATACAAAAAGTTAGGGTAAAAGCAGTTAAAAAACAAGGTCACATACGGGGGCGCTGTGGGTAAAATGTTCCTCTTTAAAACATATGTGCCCCATATATTGTGCCAAATTATTTGTACAAATCGTGCTCCTATATGCAAACTACATAAACCTAAATGTCAAACAGTCCTATACTCTAAAAAGAATCTATATACAATACAATATAGATACATACAAAAATAAAGTGCAGTTATAGTGCTATACTGATATATATAGCCCTGAGGACAAGCCAAGGGATTAAAAAGATAAACAAAGTATCAAAACAAATGTGCTATGTACATCACCATTGAGGAACAGTTTAGCCACGCGATACACCCCGTCCCAGCCGACGCGTTTCGTAACGGTCTCCCCGTTACTTCATCTGGGCAAAAAGATTAACGAAGCTGTCCACTGCATGTCCCTTAAATACCCTTCCTGTATGTAACCGCTGATTAGTCAACTGGAGGCCACACTGTGTGCCGACGCTCCTCCACCGGAAGTGCATCAGCGGGACCAGCCGAGAACGAGGGCTGGGACGCACTGGCGCACTCCGGCCGGAAGTGTGCCAGCAATCCGGCCTCTGTATTGAGTCCCGGCAATGTTAGTAAACAAAGCGTGCTCAGTGACAGCGCGCGCATAACCGGCACAACCGGCCGTCGGTCGCACATAAGTGCCACCCGGCGGCCCCGGAAAGTGGCAGCGGAACCTGGAAGGTAAGTAGGGCATGGGTGAGCAGCCCCAAATCCTCTATCGAACCACTGTATTAGGATAATTTAACATCAATCCACAACTGTATATAAACACCATACCATAAAGCATAATTTTATATCTTAATTATAAACCCCGGAGACTACAAACAAAGCTAAATATACAATGAAATCTATGGTTTTCAACTGCTTTTAACCTAACTTTTTGTATTGGATAATAATAAAATGGATATATCTTTATTGGAATAAGTGTGGTGGTGCAATATTTTGGGGTAGGCTTCTTGTGGGGGTCATGTGGGATCCCATAGGTGTCTAGAGTGTATAGTACTTAGCCAGCCAGGCACACCCAAAAAATTGTGGAGGATATCATAGGCTGGTGCGGTCAAACTTTTGTATATACACTTTAAAGAGGGACACACAGGAATTTCACTTTCCCGTGAGTTGTTCCTCTGTGCCGAGACATTCCGAAATGGGATGCCCCGCTGTGTGTATCCTCCCCACGTCAACCTGTTTCTGCTCGATTGCTAACCTGCACCCTCAATGCCAGGAAAGGCCCTAAAGAGCACAAGGGTAACAAGGGCACTAAGCGTACCTAATCCACATCCTCATACCATCAGTGAGCCTTGAATTTCTAGCAGAGCTCCATCTGATGGTGGGACAGGAAACCGCTTTGAACGTGTTGCCACCCCACCTCCTCCGATAGGGCACATGCTTCACTGCAGTGTGCAGCTATTTCTTCTCTACCCATCATAGCAAACCTCACGCCACAATTTGGCTTCCTAAGGAGCTTTTATTGTAGAGGCCTCTCAAATCCAGGAATAGCCCTGAGGCAATTGTTTAAAGCAGAACGAAACCCACCAGCTGCCAGCCTAATTCCAAATCGGGATGCCCTGCCGTGTGAAACCCCACAGGAAGGCTGCAAAAACTCACCTCACCACGCTCCAACGTTGCAAGCGTGCTGATTGGACGAGAGGCCGCACACGCGTCGTAGGATCGGGATGAGGTGAGTTCATGTGGGGGATCTGGGGGTTTCACGTAGCAGGGCACCCCTGTCAGGGGTGTCCCCGGGGGACCCAGGATAGTCAAAATTTTGGCTTTTGGTCCACTTTAATACAGTAGATGGCTTTCGTTCCTTACACAAGGGGGAGCGCACTGCTACCTCCCTGGCTTCGTGCGTGTGCTCTGTCTCCTCCCCAGCCGTTTGCCCTCCCCATTGATTTGAATGACAGCCACCTGCCGAATGACATTGTTACAGCAGATGGCTCTCATTGGACGAGAGTCCGTACATGTGCCGTTGGAGTGTGGAGAGTTTCTTCTGGCTTTCTATGGAGTTTCACACAGTGGGGCATCCCGAACAAACAATTCCTGGGTTTTCTCCTGCTTTAAAGGGACCTAAAGTCATTTTTGCCTACAGGTCCCTTTGTGACTGACACCGGAGGGAGCCTAGTCATGCCCTCCGCCCTGGCTGCACGTGCCAAAGTCTTGTGATGCTGCTGCTGCAGCCGCCCTGGCCCAAGACAAGACAGCAGGAGGCGCAGTGTATCTTGGGTAAGAGATAAAGACACAATTGCATGCCCTAAGGAAAGCGCTGAAGAACAATGTTTGAGCGCAGGAGGAAGGTAAGTTTCACTTGCCAGTTGCAGAAGCGAAGGTTGAAAGGAAACAGCGGACGAAGTTTGAGGAGTTTTTGATAACTCCCCAGGTTGTCCAATGTTCCTCTTTAAAGTGGACCAAAACCCAGGATTATGGCTATCCTGGGTTTTGGTCCTTTCCCCCGGGGCACCCTGATCGCGGGTGCCCTGCAGTCTGAAACCCCCCAGATCGCCAAGTGCAAATCACCTCTTCCCAGTCCTACGGCGCATGCGCGGCCACTTGTCCAATCAGCGCGCTGAGAGGAGCCGTCATGTCGTCTAAGCCTTCGTCTAAGGCCAGAGACGCCGAGAGCGCTGGCGGCTGCATCCCCCGATTTCCTCTATCAGGGAGCTTGCCTGTGCTGGCCATTTGCAAATGCCTGGAGCGGCCACACGCCCTGCTAGAGGGATAGCGGGGGTGCAGCCACGGCTCGCGCATGCACCGTTGGACTGGGAAGCAAGGTAAGTGAATAGGGCCACCTTGATTAGCACAGCATTTCACTGCGCAGGCGCAAGATCTCGGGGACGACACAGCGCAGAGATAAAGACACAATGGCGCTGCCCTACGGAAAGCGCTCAAGAACAATGGTTGAGCTGGTTGAGCGCAGCAGGAAGAGCAAAAGACAGGTAAGTTTCACTTGCCAATTGCAGAATCGGGGAACGGCGGGCAAAGTTTGGGGAGTTTTTGAGAACTCCCCAGACTGTCCAATGTTCCTCTTTAAACCGGACCAACAGCCTGGCACAGTTGAAAAAGAAAGGTAGCCACCATTTTGGAGCTTCCTCTCCCAACATCTCAGCCATGCTGCTGCCTGGATTCAACTGACAATGCAGAGTAACAGGAAGCCCTGCAGCACTTCCTGTTTGCAGCCGGCCTACAAATGCACGAACCACCATTTTGCTTCTAAAATTTACTACAGCAGGAGCTGGAAAAAAGTACATAAATGTTTATGTGCAGCAATCTAAATTGCCCCGGGGAGGGGGGCATATGAGCACTATTTGTTGGGTCTGTTTTTTTGTTGGTCCGCTTTGCAGAAATAACAGCGCTAGAGGCCTTGGGAGCTCCCCGACACCTCGCCACATTGCACCTCCTCCCCTGATCAAGCTGCTCCTCCTGTCTCTACTCTCTGCCCCTGAGGGTGATATGTAATAAACATGAAACCTAAAAGCTTACAGTAAACAAATGTTCACTCTCGCTGGTCGCCCTTGAAGCGCTGAACTGAAAAGAAAGCGTGCAGATGTGCATGTGAAGGAGGTGATGGTATAAACAGAAATGTTTAGACACTGGCTGAGCGCGTGTTGCACACATCACCGGCTAGAACGTCGTCGATATCACGTAGCCAACAACATTGTAACCGGCCCATCTTTCGTGATGACGGACTCACAAGGTGCTTGCACATTCACACCTGATACTGACCCAATTCTGGTGGGGGCATAGGCAAAGATCCAACCCTGGTCCAGTTTAACCTTTCCCTCCAGCAGAACAGGATGGTCTGTAACGTCATCCATATCATGCGGCCACGTGCATTCTAATCGGACCTGCTTTCCTACTGGCCACTCACCCTGCAACCTGCACTGTGCTGCCCACCCACTACACAAACTGCCTGTACAATAATGTAAAATAGGTTGGGGATAGCTTGACTTTTCTATGTATGCATGGAAGAATTGCTAGAATTAGTGATTTAATTTAATTGTTTACATTTTAATAATTATTACTACTATTGATAATTACATTTAAAAGAATCAGAACCGATTTAGAGAGATTTTTCCCATTTTTTTTCCCATTTTTTGATATGTTTAGGACCGGTATATTATGTTTCCCATGTGTTCCCAGCCAGATTTGTGCTTTTTGATTACTGGCTGGGTCCCGCTCCTTAGTTCACATCCCCACTGTAGTAGGGCATTGCCATCTATTTATAGTGATATATGTATATGATATATTATCCTTACTGTGTCCCTATTTTTCTTGTGGGGATGTTATTTGGACGGGGCACTACCCTTTTATGAATGATAAATTGACTCCCGCTACAGGAAGGGAGGTGCGGTTTTATATATTATAATGACGAGCTTTGGGTACTATGGCTGACGCTTAAACGCCGACTGGCTTCAGTACTGGCAGCTGACGTCATCAGACAGCTGCGGCTGTCAGCGCGGGATACCATAGCGGACGCATGCACGCTTATTGGCTTCAGTACTGGCAGCTGACGTCATGAGACAGTTGCGGCTATCAGCGCAGGCTGAATGAGATTCAGCTTCACG
This sequence comes from Gastrophryne carolinensis, assembly GCA_027917425.1. Taxonomy (NCBI): domain Eukaryota; kingdom Metazoa; phylum Chordata; class Amphibia; order Anura; family Microhylidae; genus Gastrophryne; species Gastrophryne carolinensis. Next base: position 437,705,232 of record CM051238.1, on the reverse strand, counting down.
GCGGAACGGGTGAGTGCCTACATTATTGCGTTAATTGTCTGTTTTTTCGCTGTGATTGCCCTGTTGTTCCCAGCTGCTATATATACCTAGATCCCAGGGTCACAATTTGTATGAGTAAGGGCTCATTTGAAGCCTGAAACGCGTCACGTGTGGTGGAGGGTGCAGAGGGGGAATTGCCTAGAGCACGTTTGGATTTATCTGGACTTTTTAAGCTAACAAGTAAAAGTTACATTTTAATTCCGGCTGGAGTTATCGTCGTTTGCTTTACAATTAGAGAGATGCTATGCTTGCTTTAAAAGTGGACCAAAACCCACAGCCGACTTGGTTCCTGCCCCCCCCAGGGCATCCAGATTCGGGCTGTCACAATGAGTGAAACCTCCCAGGCTGCCCAGTAAACGTACCTTCTCCCCTGATCTAACGACGCATGTGCGAGCATCGAACGCACCTCGCTATTCCTTTAGCAGGGTGCACATTAGGCATTTGTGAATGGACGACCCTGTTAGAGGGTAGCGGGGATGCAGCCGCCAGCGCGCTTGGCTAGACTCGACTCGAAGCTAAGTCTTAAACAAGTTTACGTGAGCAGATCCGAGTGTGAGGATTGGACAAGATGAAGCACATGCACCGTAGCACCAGGGAAAGGTGAGTTAGACTGGGCGATCTGAGGGGTTTCACACATCTGATTCAGGGTGCCCGCCGGGGGCAAGAACCGAAACCCGGGGTTCTGGTCCACTTCAAATAGCCATTATAAAACACCTTGTGTGTGCTTATAATGTTTTAATAACTGCAAATTGCGTACTCCTTTGCGATTAAAATACGCCTTCAAAATGCTAAGAGAAGTAGTTTTACTACTTTAAGAAAAACGAAGTGCAGCTTCTGATGCGCATACACATCTAATGCGGACTCAAAGTGGACCAAAACCCAGCGTGATCGGCTGAGGTATCTATAAGATTTCTGACCCCATCGATTCCCTCCCCCCGGTGCATCCAAAATTGTGATGCCCCGCTGTGTGAAAACCCCCAGGTCGCCCCGTTTACTTTACCTTTCTTCCCGGTCCAACGGCGCATGCGCGAGTCGCATCTCGGCTATCCCTCTAGCAGGGCGCGTGCCCGCGCCAGGCATTTGTAAATGGACATTGCGGGCACGCTCCCTGTTAGAGGGTAGCAGGGGATGCAGCCACCGAGCGCACTGATTGGACGAGCGGACGCACTTTCGACACAGGATCGGGAAGAGGTGAGTTGTGCTCGGCAATCTGGGGGGTTTCGCACAGCAGAGCACCCCTGATCGGGAGTGCCCCGGGGGAAAGGACCAAAACCCAGGATAGTCCACTTTAATCCTGGTGGGGGCAACAGCAAAAATCCAGCCTTGACCATTATACTTTCCCTCCTGCAGTACAGGATTGTCTGCAGCTAGAACATCGTCGATATAACGCAGCCAAGTGCATTCTAATCACATCTGCTTTTATGAGGCTGGTTTCAAAATCTAAAACCTCAATGCCAAGAAAGGACCTAAAAGGCACAAGGGTGACAAGGGCACTAACCGAGCCTAACCCCACCCCATCATCAGCGAGTCTTGAATTTCTAGCAGAGCTCCATCTGATGGTGGGACAGGAAACAACGTGTTGCCGCCCCACCTCCTCCAATAGGGTACATGCTTCATTGCAGTGTGCAGCTATTTTCTCTCCACCCATCATAGCAAATCTCACGCCACAATTTGTCTTCCTATGGAGCTTCCATTGTAGAGGCATCTCAAATCCGGGAATAGCCCTGGGGCAATTGTTTAAAGCAGAAGAAAATCCACCAGCAGCCAGCCAGAATCTAAAAAAGTTCCAGTGCCAGCCTTCGCATTTTCTCCGGGGCATCCCATATCAGGAAACTCTTTAGGAAGCCTGGAAAAACTCACCTCGCCACGCTCCAACGCTGCATGCGCGGGCTCTCGTCCAATGAGAGCCATCTGCTTTGACTAATTCGGTAGATGGCTATCATTGTTTTCAATGGGGAGCGCACTGCCGCATCCCCCGGCATCATACGCGCGCTCTCTCTCTCCCCAGCCGTTCAGATAGGGCATGGCCAGGGATGCGGCAGTGCCCACTCACCATTGAGAGCCATCTGCCAAGTGACGTTGTTACAGCACATGGCTCTCATTGGACGAGAGGCCATGCATTTGCCACTGGAGCGTGGCGAGGTGAGTTTCTTCTGGCTTTCTAGGTGGGTTTCCGACAGTGGGGCATCCTGATCCGGAGGAACGGAACAAAACAATACCCGGGTTTTCTCCCAAATCGGGATGCCCTGCTATGTGAAAACCCTCAGGAAGCCTGGAAAAGCTCACCTCACCACGCTCCAATGCTGCATGTGCGGGCTCTTGTCCTATGTAATTTTGGCAGACGGGCTCATCGATTACAATGGGAAGCGAGCTGCCGCATCCCCTGGGCGTTGTGCATGCGCTCTCTCCCTCTTCGCCCAGGGATGCTGTAGTGCACGCTTCCCATTGATTTAAATGGGAGCCGCCTGCCAAATGATGTTGTTACAGCAGACGCCTCTCATTGGACGAGAGCCCGCACATGTGCCGATGGAGCGTAGCGAGTTTCTTCTGGCTTTCTAGGGGGGTTCAGACAGCGGGGCATCCTGAACAATCAATTCCCGGCTTTAAAGTGGACCAACACCCAAGCTTCCCGGGCCGATCTGGTCCCTCCACGCGTGTGTGAAACCCCCCAGGACGCCCGCAAACCTTACCTTAATCCTGGTCCAACGGCGCATGTGCGGGCCACGGCCGCATCTTGCGCTTCTCTCTAGCAAGGAGAGTGGCCCGTTAGAGAGAAGCGCAAGATGCGGCCGCCAGCATGCTCGGAACCGATGTGGTAAGACGTCTCATTTATGCGCATACCACAGCAGCTCCGGGCACGCTGATTGGACCCTGGGGAAGTGGACCAAGACCCAGGATAGTCAATCCTGGGTCTTGGTCCACTTTAAAGGGACCTAAAGTCATTTTTGACTACAGGTCCACTTTAATTTTCAAGTCGATATGTTGTATTTAGTTGTTCCAGTTGGACTTTGACTAACAATTCTGGAGAAGTGTCAGCCGGCGGCCATGCGCTCCCTGACTGGGCGAGGCTTATCAGAAAGATTGCCATGCATGGGTAACTGCCAATAAGTGTGTGATACCCTTATCTATCTATATACTGCCCGTGTACAACGCAGCTCGCTACAAGAAAACCCGGCACACAGGTCGTGGCAGGCCTTCCCACTCATGCACCCCCCCCCCCCCGATCCCACCTTGCAGACCCACGTTTGGCCACCACAAACCCACAGCAGGCTCTGATATCCATCATTAAGGTCATGTGACTGTCATTAACTAACCCCCTCCCTGGGGCAACATCTCGAGACCCCCTGAACAGCCACAGGGCTAAATTCACACACCACAAGTAAAGAATCCTGCAGCCAATCAGATGGAAGAAGGACGGGAGTGCAGGGAGACCGGGGATGCAGCCACATGGCTCTATGCAATGCATGAATATGATGGAGGGATATGCCGACCCTGTACCTCACCCCGTTACTAACCCACATATCTCTCCACCTGCCACCAAGTGAGAGGAACATGGGACACTATGGGCTGTTACACCCCCACATCCGCCCCCTTAATTTCCCAAATCAACATTTTATTTTAGACCTGCCAATAACACTAGATAGATAAATAGATAGATGGGCAGAGGGATAGATAGATAGATAGATAGATAGATAGATAGATAGATAGATAGATAGATAGATAGAGGGATGTGGGGTATATATGGAATGGATAGATAGATGTGGGCTGGGTCAATGCATGAATAAAAGGAAAGATATAGGG